>JAKUCM010004319.1:0-42269 GCA_023374145.1 Lepidium sativum | reverse complement strand
GAGAGAGAGAGAGGTCTGAAAAACAAATATGGGCCTAATAAATTAGGCCAGGTCCATCACTAAATCAGCGTAAGGTCAAATTACATGAGATTTGCACATTTATAGGCCTGTTAAGACTATGAGCACTGAAAATTTATAGCCCCTATACTTAGACTACTAGGTGGAGAATATTGAAATTTTTTTTTCAATAGTTGAAATATAGAAGGATATGCAATGACGGGTGAATGCTGAAGTGATTTAAGTGGTGTTAAATAAAATTCACATCGTGAAATTTTTAGTAATGGACCCAACAATACCACGTGGTTCATTTTTTAATTATAAATTGATTAAACATGTTTCAGATGGTTATTGATTACTGAATAAACATATTTTTTTGTTACTTCAAAAATTTGAGAACAAATATCTTAAAAAATATTTAATATAATTTTATAAAATTTATACCAAAATTCATAGTTTTTCATTCTCTACAAATTAAGACTAGTTTTACTTACTTCAGACACATAAAAAAATATCATATTTTCTACTATATTTTTGTTATCAATCTATTTTCAAGGAAATATGAGACGAACTCATTTAATAATTGTCTTTGTTTTGACCAGATAATAATATATGTGTGTTTTGTTTTATTAATGTCATTCACTCAACCAGTCTCATTAACTCTACCCCTCAACCACACATTCACTCAACCACTCATTCTTTCAACCACTCTCATTTATTGTTTTCTTATTTAAATTATGTGGCTAGTAAATTATGTGTATTTTATAATTGTAATGTCAACTTTTAGTATTTTTTGTTTTAAAATGACTCTTTCTATTTAAATTTTATTACTTATAATATGTATTATATATATATAGCAGTGAAACTACAAATATAATAAATAGAAATATAAAATAATTAATTTGAGGGTATGATGGTGAGTTTTTTTAAACAAAACCATTATAGAAAAGAAAAATATATGAGTGTTGAATTTTGGGATGAAAGACAAAAAAGATGATTTCGAAAAGAAAAAAATGAGGTGGAGGGTGTTGAAATTGATAACTAAGACCATCTCCAACCATTAGAATCCCAAGAGGAGTTCTCAACCTTTGTTTAATATAAAAAATGTATTAAGAATTCTATAATGATTTTTAACTTTTTTTTGCTTCTAATGGTAGAACCCTATTTGGGGTTCCTAAAATATAATTAGAAAAAAAGATGTAATTGTAGGAAACTCAGGTAGACTAGGATCAAAAACATCAACTATTATTTGATTCACCACCATCTCTTTCACCCAGTCCACTATATAAACCTGAAGCCAAGAACAACATTTTTTCAGGTAAGCTAACAATAAGTTTTGTGATAAACTATGAACTGTATCTTCACTCTCACATGTTGTGAATTTTTGTATACAAAGAGTTCCCAGAGACAAGCTTCATTATCAAAGTCCCGAATCTAGCTTGGTCTTATGTCTTGGTGAGTGATCTTGGGTTCAATGTCTTCATGAAGATATGTAAGGCTGATAATAAGACAAACATAATCAACCACAATGGTGTATTGCAATCATTAATGTATAAGACAGAAATCAATAAAAGAAAATCATCAAACCCTTTTGCTACTCCTTGGATGATCTTCATCCTCTTTCTCCAGCCTAGAGACTGATTTCTCCTGGCTGATGTATGAAGCCATTCATGCAAATCTCCATTCTCTGCATACTCGTACACAAGAACCCTACAACATATTATGACATGAGAGTTTCTATTTTAACGCCAATCTGCAGAAGGTATCAATGTACATATACATACCTTTCGTCTTCCTCAATGCAATATCCAAGTAGTCTCACTACATTGTTGTGTCTAAAGTTTACAATCATCTCAGCTCTTGTTATGAAATCAGTATCTTCATACCTGATTTAACTCTCGTCTATCAAAATATTAAGATTTAAGATATAAAGTATGAGGAGATCAAGCAAAAAATGTTAAAACCTTTGATGGATGGGTAAGAATCGTTTGACAGCAATAGTGACTGTACCCATTCCTCGATACACCATTGAAGAATCTTCTTTTGCAATGAGATTATAATCTGCAAAACTATCTGTGAGACTCTTGATCTCCATGAATGTAAACATGGTGAAGCCTCGAAAGCTGCTGGTAGAGGAGAAGTTGCAGGTGTAATAAGGGAGATGACCAGAGTACCAATCAACTTGAGAGATTCTATGGCTCTCTATATTGTCGCCACAACGGTTATATGGATTCTACTGTGTGACAAAAGCAGACAAAGCTTTGATCTTAGTTTGAATGGCTCTTGTTTACATCTTCTCCTGTGAATAATGAAACAGAGCAGGACAGAAACGACCGAAACTAAGAGGAATGCTATGGAGACCAAAGTTGTGATGAGAATCCACAACTTGATGCCGAAGATGGAAGTGTTTTGAGAGAGTTTGTGTTGGATTTCAGATTGAAAAATTCAGTTTTTTGTGATAAGAGGAAGACAGATTACATTTCTTTCTTAGACAACGAGGAAGAGATCAAGAGATTTACCGTCGTCACCGTCGATTCGAAAGTGCTTCAATTTCATAAAAAGTTGAATAGGGCTTCAATTTCATAAAAAGTTGAAGAATCAATCGATTGATTTCATGAGATAAGAGAAGTACCTTAACAAAGCTTTGTCCTCATCGAACCTTACACCAACCAGTCACAAACTCAAAACTAAGACAAAATCAACCTTACATTACACTCGATGAGCCGATTGGAGAAGAGAAAATCGCCAGTTACAAGAGAATAAACTATTGATTTCAGAAGAATCAGAGTCAGGAACCGTAAGTACAACCAAAACGACGAGAACCTTCCTGTGAGAAAATATCAAAATGACGTCGTTTTACTGGTAAAATTGTTCTTCCAATAATGTGCTGACACGTCACCGATTCTTAAGATTTCTTAAAACTCTTATACAAGGAACGGTTCTTCACATAATTGCCAATTTTGATTTATTTATATTCCATTATTTACTAAGAACCCCACTTTAAATACCCCATTAAAGCTGCTCTAATGTACATAATCTAAATGAATCGCTTGACAAAGAGCAAGCAACGGGCGTGGTCGAGACTCAGAGAGTGATGCTGCTGACAAATGTTTTAGTAAAACAAAAAGTAAATGAATCAAAACTATAAACTTTAAATAACTATATAAGAGTTAACACTAGTTTTTTTTATATCAACTATACTTTTAAATCGTATTCCTTATTATTAAAATAGAGAATTCTATATCTCTTGGAAATTTGTAAAATAACCAACCCTAACCTTTCTGTTTCAAACTTTTAGAAACCGAGATTTTCTTTTTGAAGTTGTCAAAACTTATTTCATCTTCTCCTCTTCTGTGACTCTCGCGAATAATGGAGCGAGCACGCACGGAAAGCCCCAGCTACTTTCGTCAATGGAACGGTGAATCAGGAACCAACAATGCCGTCGCTCCTTCTTCTCCGGCTCGTCACCACCATGCTCGATCGTCTTCCGTCACTGCTATGTCAAACGTCAAGCGAGCTCAAAATGTCGCTGCTAAAGCCGCTGCTCAGAGGCTTGCTAAAGTCATGGCTTCTCAGACTTCCAATGCCGATGATGACGACGACGACGATGAAGTCGGTGGCGATGATCTAGGCTTTCGATATGGTGCTCCTCCTCCTCTCTCTTTTACCAGAAATGCTTCTTCCACAACTGCTAAACCTAAGCCTGTTGCCCCTCCTCCTAAGACCACTAGATCTTCCTCCCCTGCGGTAAATTCGATAAGCTCTTTCGCCTAAGTATAGACAAGTCCACCAAAAATTTCTAAATTTTAATCGTAGAGATTTATGGAAATTGGTTTCTCTAGTTTCTAATTAGGGAATGTAGTAGTAAGGGAAGTTCTAAGGATGTTTTCTAATCTGAGAATTGATGGCGATTGTAAATTACTAGTTATCTCGAAACTCTCCAGCCATATCTGTTCGCGCATCACAACCGCCTGTCCCGCCGACCAAACTATCTCAAAGGAATCAAACTACCAATCCATTACCAGTCGTAACTCCTAAGAAGGAGCACAGTGAAAAAAGGTGAATAGACTATGGAGTTCCCAGAAGATCCTGGCATTACAACTAGTTGAGTTTGTTGTATTTATAACTTGGAATTGTTTGTCATTGTAGGGCTTCACTTGATATAGGGCAACTTAATGGAAAAGATTTGAAAGATCAGAATGATGCATCCGCACTTCGTGATGAGGTATGCTAATACCTTCCTATGTTTTGATGTTTTATGGATACTTTTTTGCTGGGAATTTACATTTGCTTCACATCACAGCTTGATATGCTGCAAGAGGAGAATGAGAGTATTCTTGAAAAGGTAAATATTCATTTCCTTTTTTTGGTTTCCATCTATCCTCAGAGTAACAGTGATTACACGCTTGAGTTTATTAACAGCTTAGGCTTGAGGATGAGAGATGCAAGGAAGCAGAAGCCAGGGTGAGAGAGCTTGAAAAACAGGTAACTGGAAGCAATGATAAACTTGCCTGTATGGATTATTATTTTGTTTTTGTTTATACTGTTCTCACCCATGAGACAAACTTTAGGTAACTTCTCTGGGAGAAGGTGTATCCCTGGAAGCTAAACTTCTGAGCCGGTAGTCAATATCAATACAATTTATTGCCAGTTTTCGTGTTTCTGCTAGATTGAAATTCTTACATGAGTGTACATTGTTATATGCTGCAGAAAAGAAGCTGCTTTGCGTCAAAGAGAGGTATTCCAAAGTCCATGGCTCCTTAAGATTTTCTATTTGTGGTTCATTTGTTTCCAAATATGAAAATTCTTTTTTGATTTTAGATTCACCAACACTCTCTATGACAGGTGGCCAGTAAAGATGCAAGGCAAAATAGAGATGGAGCTAATAAAGAGACTACTGTTCTTAGGTCTCAAGTAGAGGTGGGCCTTAATTTCTTTCCATGTGTCAAATTTACCATGAGGTGCTAGTTGATGAAGATGTAGTAATTTAATAATTTCTATGTTTCACATTGATTCAGAATGCAAAACTTGAGACTGCTGCTATAGTAGCACAACTTCGAGGAGCAGAATCTGATGTCAAAGCTCTACGAACGATGACGCATAGAATGATACTGACCCAAAAAGAGATGGTTTGTCTTCATGGTTTTGCAGTTTACACATAAGCATATGGTAGGATTCAAATAAAAGAAGACGCCCTTATTTAATTTTCAGGAGGAAGTTGTTCTAAAACGGTGCTGGCTTGCTCGGTATTGGGGCTTAGCAGCCAAATATGGTAAGGGGTAACAAAAATATCTGCTTAATGACAAACCTAGAACTTTTATGCCATCATCTATCTTTGTTTTTCTTTGACATCTGTGCATGTTTGCATTAAAGGCATATGTTCTGATATTGCTACAACAAAGTACGAATACTGGTCATCTCTTGCACCTCTTCCTTTTGAAATTGTGCTATCAGCTGGGCAAAAGGCTAAGGAAGAAAGTTGGGAAAAAGGCAAGCAATCACTCAGTCATGTCTCTAAGACATCTGTTGCGATAACATTCTGTAATTTTGATTGTCAATTCTCATTACTGTCAGTTTTATCAATTGGTTTATGAAAAATCTGACCAGATTCCGAGGAGAACGAGAAGAGTAGCCAACTTGTTCAAGATATAAATGATTTAACAGGAGAGGGAAATATTGAAAGTATGCTGTGTGTGGAAATGGGTCTAAAAGAGCTAACTTCTTTAAAGGTTGATTCTTCTCCTCTTTTGTTCTGGTTCATACATCCACTCCTCTTTCATTTTTCTCATGTACTATGCTTGTTCCTTTGAAGGTTGAAGTTGCCATTACTATTACATTAACCCACCTAAGGTTGGCCAATACTGCTCTATTGTCTGATGCTGGTGAGCTTCTACATAAGCTCTTGGCCAAAAATTTATGTTGCCAGTTGCATAGCTAAAGACGGCAACTTTTTAGCAAGGCTTTTTACTTTCAACATTAAGATTGTTAAAATAATAGTGCGCATGTTGTTCTTTACATGTCTGCTTCTTTGGTACGCAATTGATGTTTTTTCTTATCCTTTTATTTCAGAGTTAAAATCACCTGTTGGTCCTAAGTTTGTGGAGGCACTTGGTAAGTTTATTCACCTTAATATTATTGAATTTCTAGACATCTTGGTGTTATGAAATTCAAGATTTAGAGTAAAGCATAATAGAAAAGTTCCGATGACAAACTCTTGATAGAATTAGGACTATGATATACATAAATGAACGTTACTATTATATGTTGACATTTCATATACTACTTTAACATAAAGAGTGCAAACAGTTCTTGGTCTTCTCGAAGGCACTTCTGACCTCGACCTGTGGTCCTTTGCAGAATTGAGTTCAGAAGAGTCTGAAGATGTTCTCTTCAAGGAGGTGCAGAACCGTACCCCCCTTTCTTGCTTTATATTCCCTTTTGGGTCTATTGGAAATATAACTGTCAGCTCAATCTTGGCCTTTCTTCAATCTCAAAGCTATGAATCTTTTATGGCAGGCTTGGCTCACATACTTCTGGAGAAGAGCCCTATGCCTTGGCATAGAAGTGAACACTGCAAGAAAACGTCTTCAATTCTGGATCAGCAGGAGCGCACATTCTCCATCCTCACATGACGCCATTGAAGGTACAAACAATCTAACTTACCAAATTCCTTTAGTCAAAACAGAAGTATACAGACTAAATTGGTTAGTTCTAATTTTCAGTTGAGCAAGGGCTAGCAGAGCTCAGAAAACTGCGGATAGAACGTAGATTGTGGGAAGCCTCCAGGTCGAACCAGTAAGTAATGACCTAGGATCAAGGATTCCAGAGCAGTAATGTTACCACACGCTTTAACAGTACTGTATATCGTACATGCTTTCTTCTTCTGTGTTTTGAGTAATTTGCAGTCGGGAAAAATGTTAATCCAGTCTTGCGAACTGAAGTATTGTATTACACGCACTACTTTTAACATATTATAAACCCACGTTTGGTAGCACGTACCGTCAATTTGCAGACTCATTCTCGTTGGATTAGTATCTAATATAAAGTATCTACAGCCATACTGATACAGACACTAGATATCACGAGTCACCAGTTGCAAGAGCACTTACCCTCCTTAAAATGGTGAAACCTTCTGGAATCCCGGATGACTATTTCACGTCCTGTAACCAAAGATACATGCTTTGCAAACTCGTGGCAATCTGGGCATGCCCGAAGATTCTTGAATACCTCTATAGGTGCACGTGCGTTGCCATTCACTGATATCAGCCCAAATGCAATGGCAAGTCTCTCCTATGATCAAGAAGTTGTTCTCTTCTCTGTCATATTACACTGAAACACATCACCTTCTATAAAATTATCAAACTCCTGAAGTTTCTCACAGATCTCCTGAGTTTAAGGATGGTGTTTATCACCAGCTATAAACCGATGAATTTTATCCTTTACTCGGATCCAGCTGCAGCTCAGTTCCTTCTTTAACATCCTCTCATTCATTAGTTTCATAATTTCAGCAGCTTCTTTCCATTTTCCAGCCAAGGTATACAAATTAAACGGCAACACATATCCAGCTGTATCCTCAGGGTCAAGTTGGCGAAGTTCCTCTCCAGCAATCTTGCCCAGTTCAAGATTCTTATGGGTCCAACAGCCACTGAGAAAGCATTTCCAGCTCATCGCATCAGGTTCAAAGGGCATATTCTTCATAAATTTGAGTGCTTAGTCTAATAGTCCCGCACGGGCATATATGTCAATCATAGAATCATAATGGTCAATAATAGGAGCCACATTATATCTTCGAAGCATTGTGTCCAAGAAATGCCTGCCCTGTTCAACAAGGCCTGCATGGCTGCAGGCGGTTAAGACTGCAATAAATGTAACTGAGTTTGGCTTCATACCACTACTCACCATTTTCTTAAACAATCTCAGAGCTTCAGAGGCGTTTCCATAGTAGGCACGACCTGATATAAAAGCCGGGGTTGCCCATTGACTTAAAAATTTCATGGGCATCATCTAAGCATCCGAATTTTGAATACATTGTAACTAGAGCACTTTCCCCATACTGAGATCCAATCAGACTTCTTTCTATAGCATCTGCATGGACTTGGCTACCAATGTTGCAATCTGCTAGGACCGAACATGCTTGGAATATGCTAGCACATGTGAACGAATTGAGAACTGCCACATTTTTGCTTCTCAAAGACTTAAAGGTTTTAACAGCCTCAAATTGACTCATTTGGCAGTATCAGGATATGATTGCGCTCCATGAAACATCATTTGGCTCACAGATTTCTTGAAATGCACAACAAGCAGACTCAAAGCTGGAACATTTGATGTAAAAATCAACAAGTGGAGTTCCAACGGAGACTTCAGATTCCAAAGCAAGCTTAGTGGCACATGCGTAAATTTGCTTGCCAAGATCAAGCTCTTCAAGAGATGCACATGCTTTAAGAACAACTGAAAAAACAAAACTGTCCCATTCAACACCTTCAGTTAACAAATCCACAAAGAGTTTTAAAGTATCTCTTGCTCTACCAGCTTGAGTATAACCTACCATCAAGCCTGTCCAAGCCACTGGTTTCTTCACTGCCATCTGATAAAACACTCGCTCAGCACCCACTAACCAATCACATTTCACGTACATGTTCAAGATCCCAGTCTCTATAGATGAGTTGCTACATAACCCAGCACGTATGACATAAGCATGAACCTGTTTACCCATGTCTAAAACACTGGGCTTTACCAAAGATTTCAAGAGTTTAGTATACATAGAAGAAGCAGGCGTTTCGCCTGACTCTAGCATTCCCGAGAACAGACAAAAGGCTTTATCGAAAAGACTTTGTTCGGCGTAAGCTAATATCATCGTTGTGCGAGAGACTGCGTTTAACTCGACATTTCATCGAACAGTTTAGCTGCATCTTCCAAGCTCCCGCACTCACAGTACATCTGTAGCGCACAGTTCTGGAGAAGCACAGAGGGATTCTCGAAAGCATCTGCATGCGATCGTGCAAGATTCTTCCGTGAGATAAAGATCTCAATTCTCTGCAAGCCTCAAAGAGAATGATAAGAATACGGGCTAACGAGACGCCAGCCTTATCCATTTCTTGGAAAAACTCGAATGCTTCGTTAAGGTTCCTATGCTTCGACAACGAAACCAAATGAAGATTCTCGACTTGTCCTTGCTTATGCGAGATTTTAACAGAAGAAGTGCTCGACTTTAAAGAAACCCACGACGGAATCTGATCAAAATTCGCGTTCTTCCCACTCGGAATTCAGGAAGGGCTATACGAGGACTGTACAGTGAGGATCGTCATTTTGATGGAAAAATTGTAGAAATTTTTTCGAGAACAAACTGAAAGAGAAGCAAACGGCATCTTATTAGAGCACGATCCTCTTAATCGTCTTTTTTAACATTAAAAAAAAAATTAGAAAAATAGGAAAGATAATTGAAAAGGGTTTTTTTTTTTTTTTTGTCAACGGTAAATTATATTGGACCACAACTGGCCGGCCTAATAACCAAATTCCTAAATAATGTAAGTGGGGAAGAATTGAAAAGGGTTATTTGAAAAAAAAATTTAGATGGGTTCTTAATTGACTTTCTTGACATGTGTTTGATTTTGATTGAACTATTTAGTTAAAATAAATAAAATTTAAATAAAAAATAAATTTTTATAAATATAATAATATTTTATAACATTACACCCTTAAATTAATAACGTTACATGCGAGAGTGGATATTATTATCAAGACCAATTAAGTCGACTCATTTTTTTGGTTGCAAACGACAGCGTTTTTGGTATAGAATCCGAAGGAGAGGGTTCAAAGTTTGCTTCTTTGGCGTCTCATTCCCATCAATGAGCCGTACGATTTCTCACTCTCTCTCTCCTTGTTTAAAAACCTATCAATCATATTCTCGGCCTTCTTCATCTACTTCTCCGATGGCGGCTACTAGGGGTCGGTGTTGTCACAGCAATGCACCTTTCATCAGATTGCCCCATAACCATCACCGAAACTTGCCGACGCTACCGATTCCTCCGAATCGTGTCGATTTATCTACACTAAAGGGCTCGAGAAAATTATCCCTACCCATTGGAGATGGCTCCTCTGTTAGGAGGGTTTCAGGTTCAGGTTGCAAAAACAGTATACGAGCTGTCTTGGAAGAGAAGAAGATAGACGTGATAACAGAGGTCGACGAAAAGAGATTTACTTGCGTGATGAAGTTTGGTGGATCATCAGTGGCGTCTGCGGAGAGGATGAAGGAAGTGGCAAATTTGATTTTGACTTTTCCAGAAGAAAGTCCGGTCATTGTTCTCTCCGCAATGGGGAAAACTACCAACAAACTCCTGCTTGTAATGCTGATAATTATCTCGCTTTCTCCACCTCTTTTAAAGTTTAAAAATTTATGAGATAGATTTTTTTCTGAATTGGTGGCCAGTGAAGGCGGGAGAGAAGGCTGTGAGCTGTGGTGTTTCAAATGCTTCCGAGATCGAGGAGTTGAGCATTATAAAGGAATTGCATCTCAGGTTTTGGTTTCCCAAAATTTTTATTGATAGACTATCGTTTCCGAGCTTGCTGTTGGTTTTGATCAATGATGTCTTTCTTTTGCTGTTATTTCAGGACAGTTAAAGAGCTCAAGGTCGATCCCGCTGTTATTTTCTGTAAGCATAGACAATGAGACATTTCAACACTTAGAGTTTCATTTTTGTTATTATGAGTAGCCTCATAAATGTTTGATTTGTGATGAGTTTGGTAATATTAAAGAGTCCACATATAAATTTTAGATACATTTTGCACCCTTTTTGGAAGAACTGGAGCAACTCCTGAAAGGCATTGCCATGATGAAGGAGTTGACACTTCGAACAAGAGACTACTTAGTCTCTTTTGGAGAGTGCTTGTCCACAAGGATTTTTGCTGCTTATCTTAATAAAATCGGTGTCAAGGCACACCAAGTATGTGCATCATCATCTTTTAGTATTACTTTATTTTCTCTTAAATGCATTATATATTTCTTTTGGTTGACTGATTAGTTATATTGATATCTTGGTAGATTATTCTTGAAATGTTCAATTAAGATTTCAGTTTCGGTTTAGGAAATTTAATGATAACCAAGTTGAAAATAAATAATACTCTGAATTGGTCAATAAACTTTCTATTCGTTTGGTTTTGGTAAACTCTTTTGCTTGCTAAACTTGCCTTGCCTTGAACATAATCATGCATTTTGACGAATATAGTTGACATCCTCTTTATCAGTATGATGCATTTGACATTGATTTCATTACAACGGACTATTTCACAAATGGGGATATCCTGGAAGCAACTTATCCAGCCGTTGTCAAGAGATTATATGATGATTGGATGCATGATCCTGCTATTCCTATCGTAACAGGTTTCCTTGGGACGGTATTCCCAACAGCTTACAATATATAGATAACCAATATTTTCATTCATGTTTTTGTGGTTTGCGTAGTAATTTCATTCAATAATAGGGTTGGAAAACTGGTGCGGTAACTACCTTGGGTAGGGGGGTAGTGATTTAACGGCAACCACAATTGGTAAAGCATTGGGTTTGAAAGAGATTCAGGTTCTTCTAAACTTCAAAGTTTGATGTTTTCTCTTAAACGTTGCACATGTATTCCTGTTATGTTCGAATGTTTGTTATTGTTCTGTTGAGTAGGTGTGGAAAGATGTTGATGGTGTTCTAACATGTGATCCTAGTATTTATAAACGAGCTACACCAGTACCATATCTGACATTCAATGAAGCAGCCGAGCTAGCTTATTTTGGCGCACAGGTCCCACTCTACTTATATGCAATAATACTCAAGTCCAGTTATAAGTATTATTACATGGAAGAAAAATTGTGCAATGGCATTGCTCGAGTGGTTGAGTAAAGAAAGAAAATTATTGTTGCAGGTCTTGCACCTACAGTCAATGACCAGCAAGAGAGGGTGAGATTCCTATTAGGGTTAAAAATTCTTATAACCCTAAAGCTCCTGGAACTATCATCACGAAAACAAGGGACATGACCAAGGTATAGAGTTGCCTAATCTGTGTTCTTTTTATGCAAGTCATGGGAGAATCTACATAACCAAAATGTATGCTTCTTCATGTGACAGACAATTTTAACTAGCATTGTTCTGAAACGCAATGTGACCATGCTGGATGTAGTAAGCACCCGAATGCTTGGTCAGGTTGGCGTTCTTGCGAAGGTAAACATGTACATTCTCAGCACATATATTGGCCAAAGTTGCAGAAGTTTATTCCTTAGAACTCATTCATTGGTGCAAAGTCCGAAATGTTGTCTGCTCCAGCCTATAATCATTTAGGTACTGTTAATAATCAACATAGCTTGCATGCCTCACTTTTTTGGCCAGGTATTTTCGATATTTGAGGAACTTGGCATTTCCGTAGATGTTGTTGCCACTAGTGAAGTCAGTATATCTCTGACACTGGACCCTTCAAAACTTTGGAGCAGGGAACTGATTCAACAGGCAAGTTCTTGTAAAATCCCCAACATGCTATTTCCAAGCCATATGTCTGTTTTCGTAGGCCTTTTCTTATTTTTAACTTGTGACAGGAGCTTGATCACGTAGTTGAAGAACTGGAGAAAATTGCAGTCGTGAATCTTTCCAAAAGAAGAGCAATAATATCTCTAATTGGGAATGTTCAACATTCCTCCCTGATTTTAGAGAGGGTTAGATCTTGGCTCCTAATGAATTACTTCATGATTTGCAACAACGGTGGGTATCTTCTTTCGCGCATCTTACCTAATCCTTTTATTCTTTGACCAGGCGTTTCATGTTCTATATACCAAAGGTATCAATGTCCAGATGATATCACAAGGAGCATCCAAGGTAACTTTGCTTACTACAAAATTCTATTTCTGTTTCCATTACAGCTATAACTAATTTCTTTCTTGTTTTGGAACCTTGTAGGTAAACATTTCTTTTATAGTGAACGATGCTGAAGCTGAAGGATGTGTTCAGGCTCTACATAAATCCTTCTTCGAGAGTGGTGACCTCTCAGAGTTATTGATACAACCCATACTTGGCAATGGATCACCTGTTAGGACACTGCAAGTAGAAAACTGACTCAACAGGCTCATTACTTGATCTGTATTTTTCTTTGTATTGCTTATGAGTAGTATGTTATGTTTATCGAGTACTGCCTGTTGTCTTATGTTAGGCGAGGGAACTGCTTGTTATCTTTCATTTCGAGTAAGAACAATTTTGTGGAGCATATCAAAATATTTACGTCATTCATAAAGATAAAGGAAAGGAATTTTGTTGGTTTCACAGATAGGTTTGGTACAAGAACATTAGGCTAAAAGCTGTGCAGTTGTGTAAGCATGTGTACAAGCTCATCGCTTGAAGGCCGATCTGCTGGGAAATCAGAAAGGCAGATTATGGTAATTCTTAAAGCCATTAACATCTCATCTTCCTCCACTTCCTCTCCAAGAATGCTCTTATCTAATACTTCCCGTGCGTCACCAGATTGCTGCAAATGCTTCAGCCACTGTCCTAAGCTGGCTCTGCTTGTAGCCTCTCCACAAAAATGATGGGTTGGGTCTTTTCCTGTTAAAAGTACACCCAATAACATCCCGAAGCTGAATATGTCGCTTTTGTCTGTGTATCTGTCACAATGATTTGCATATCACATTAGTAAAAGAGAAGAATTAGGAACTAACTCAAAGGCCATGGGATTGAAGTATGAAGCACCTGTTACTTTGGGAAGACTCGGGAGCAGAGTAGCAAGATACTGCAGTGTGTGAACTAAGCATGATCCTGGCCAATCCGCAATCAGCAAGTCTAGGCTCAAAGTCAGAATCCAACATCACATTTGTCGGTTTCAAGTTATAATGAAGAATCTGCGTCTCACAACTGAAATGAAGATACTGTAGCCCTTTCACAATTCCCACTGCTACTCTAAGTCTAATCTCCCATCTGAGCTCTACCTCTTTTGCTCTAACCTTATTCATCACATCCTCAAGACTCCCATTCGGCATGTAATCATAGACGAGAGAGAACTCATCCGATTCCCGAATATATGCTCTCAAACTCATAAGGTTCCTGTGCCTTAACCCAGCAAGCAGCTCAAATTCTTTCTGCAACCTTCTGTTAAACGACTTGCTGTTACTACTAATACTCTCTGATGAACCAATTCCCTCAACTGAGCCTAGTCTCTTGACTGCAACCATCAGGCCATTTTCAAGTACCATCTTGTAGTATCTACCATTAGGGGCTGAGCCAAGCAACTGGATACCATTACCAAGAGCTGCGTGAAGAGATTTAGGTGCAATTTTGGGAGAAAACACCACAGGACCTTTGAGAATTGGTGTCTGTTTCATGAACTTGACAATGCAACGGACAAAGAAAGCTAACACCAAGGCCGAAACCAACCCGGTAAATATCCCTGATACGATGCTAATAACGATAACTTTAGACGTGATTCTTGATTGGAGTGGTGTAGACGATGGTGGACTTGTAGATAAGTGTTTCACAGTTCGCCGTCGACAACTTGTGCATGTGCTTGTTCTTGTAGAAGAGAAGACTAAGAAGAATAAGAGCAGAGAGATAGTGTTGCCATGTCGGCTTCTTCTTCTTTGCTCCATTGCTGAGTCTACGAGCCACATGAAATGGAAATCATAAAAGAAATAAAAGCATATGGGTTATCAAGAATAGACACAGATCTGAGAAAACCCAAAAAGGTGAAGCTGTTCAAAGCTTACATAAAAACCCGTAAAAGTTGAAACTTTATATGCTACAGTGAAGTTCTTCTATCCTTTTCTCTCGAAATCACATTTATTCTCGAGAAAACCAATGAGAAAAACCCACAAGAACAGAAACCAAAGGAATTTAATTCAAAATCTTCACAAAGAAGATGAATGGAATCATTGGCTCATAGATTCTTATCTGATATTCTCACTCTTTTCCTCGACAAATAAAACAAAAAAAAATCGAAATTTTAAGAAGCTAATAGTAGAAAACAAAAATAACCCAACAAAAAAAGTATCAAATATTTGTATAAATTTGTAATATGTCAGAGAATAAAGCCCAAAATTAAGTGAGAACCCTAAAAAAGAGCAGAGAACAAACTTGAATGAGAGTTATGTTTCACTTGGTTATCACAATTTTACTAAATCGGTGGTTGAAAGATGAAAAAACGAACAAAACAATCCAAACTGTTTCAGCTCATTAGTCCAGTAACGAAACACAAAACACGATCACTCTCTCTAGACTCTCTTTCCAAGACACAGTATCTGCGAGACAGTGACTCTCTCTCTCTCATCTCAAAAAGCATGACCAAATCCGTTACAGCAAAAAATGAAAAGAAAAAAAGGTTCCCGCCTTGAAGTGGGACCTACATTGTCAGGTGGTCGTGGTGAGAGTGGGTCCCATTGCCACGTAGGCAGGATGAAAGGCAGCTCTCGTGGGCCGAAAGCAAGATATCGAGTGCCGTGGAGAGGGCTGGGCCAAAGGAAATCTCATCCGTTGGTTCAGATTAGCTACGTCAGATATGGATCGTTGGATGGTCTGTAGCCTTGGGAATTTGTGCACTTTGTCTTAGCGTCTGAGATTTCTACACGAAAGTGGTTCCTTTATTTGTCTGAGAATAATTGCTTTCTCTTCTTACTTCCTCCTTTTCTCCTTTATTTATGTGCGAGAGTGCTTTTTATTCAAAGTTAGGTCTTATTTTCCGATTTGAACTCCAATTTTTATAAAATATCTTTGGCAAAAGAGATGATTAGGGTTTATTCAGCCTAGTTTAAATGAATCTCATTTAAATTAGGTATAGTTAATACTTTATCAAAACTCCCAAAACTGTGAATGTAAATGGGACAATTGGACCAAAATGTTCTCTGATGCTGACAATCAACTTTCAAACTGGAGTTTATTTTTTATTAAACTGAATTTGGATTATGGATTTTAATACTGATGTTATCAAAAGTTTTTGATTGTATTATATTAGCTTTGTTATCTACTTGTATGGACAGATTCAAAACCAAAATAAAACCATAAGTTAAGTAGCTAATGAAAATAATTTACGGTTAAGACACCCGCAGAAATGAGCAAACAGTAAGTTGCTTACAAGTTACAACGCATGACATGACTAACTCAGGATGCTATATAGTCCCCATTATCAAATAGCAAAATACATTATAACTTCCCAATAAGCAACCTTATATCTATCACAAAACATTAAGACATATCCTAATTGGGGGCTTTAAGCTTGCTCAAGACCATTAGAGATCTTTCTCTCGTGTTGATTGGCTCTTAAAATCATGAAAATGACGATGAGGCATAGCTCCAAGATAGCGAGGACTTCTGGATCTCTATCAGCACTGTCTGTGATTGTATCCGTTTGTGTCTGAAAGGATAGCGAGGACTTCTGGATCGGTAAATTTTGACTCTGCAGCGATATCAAGAGCTCTCTTTCCTTCACAATTAATAGCTTCCGGGTCTGCTCCTCTGTAGAATTCACCCAATTTGTGTCACGACATAAAGAGTTAGTAAAGAAATATCTGTTCTCCAGATTTTGGATAAGCGTCTCAAAAAAGAAACAACTCACCTAGTGAGAAGCAATCTTGCTATTGCCGCTTTGCCTCTGCGAATACAACAGTGTAACGGTGTTTGACCATTCGAATCTGTGGTGTTTACATTCGCACCATATTGTAGTAAAAGCTCCACCATCCCAATGTCTGCTTTCTCACAAGCACAGTGAAGCAAAGAGGAACCTCTGATTCCCTCGGGAGGAATATTTGAAGAACTTCCTGAGTTTCTGTCCAGTAATTCATTTCTTAATCTAAGTAGAACATCCTCACGCTTTGGCCTTTCTGGTACTAGTATTACTCTGGAAAGTGATAGCGAAGCACTGGAAGATGACTGGTCATACAGGGAATTCACATCCGCGTAACCATTGACAATAAGCCGATAAACAGCTTTTTTATCATTGCCGCACACTGCATCCCACATTAGTTGTGCAACTGATTGTGGAAAATCGCAGTCTCTCGATCTCCGAACAAATAGCTTCTCAGCATACTGTGAAATGACCAAAACAAATGTTTGAATGAACCCACTGAACATTGCTTATGACAGAGAAAAGACAGAATGCCATGACGAAGAAAATACTATCTAGATGTTCAACAATTTTTGAAGGAACAAACATACTGTGAAATATTTACTCCATCGAGAAGAAAATTAGCTTCACTTATCTCCGACATAAGGAATCAAATAAAGGGGTAGAAGCTTAAGAACCTTTGCTTGTATATACTTCTCCTTGATAGATATCATATCAGCATAGCTGGGTTTTCCAGTGACCATCACCCTGGATTTATCAGACTTGCACATTAATGACTAGGTGATTAAAGTTCTTATAGCTTTGGATGAAAAGGCAAACAATGTAATCAATCATAAATGGAGTTTTTACCCTGGGTCAACATGGAAGGCGGACCTTGAATGAAGCAATTCCTCCCAGACTGTGTTCGCGAAAGTATTTCCAAGAGCTTGGAACAAACTTATAACAGATGGCTCCCATACTTTCACGTCGAGAGTGAGTGACCTAACCTGTAGCAACAGCCAAGTTCAGATTGCTTTAGACTGATTTCAACCTGAAGGCCTTGGAACCCAAAGTTCAGATTCTATCGCATGTGGTAACAATCTAAATTATATTGAACATCAAGCCAAGTGTCACTTCATAATTCAGATGAACTTTTTTTTTTACTTCCTTCTATGAGTTAGCTAAAATAGAGCCTTGATATATTCTGCAAATAGTCATGAACTCTGGCGATTTTACCTTAGATATATGCACACCAAGATTGCGGTGAACACCAGAACACTCGATACAGACAAGAACCCCCAAATTTAAAGAAGCCCAGTCTGGTTCTGGAGCTCCACAATCTGCACATTTGTCATTTCCACAGACCTTCCGCAGAGCATCAATGGGCTTTTCACCCTTTCTAATGGACCGTTGCGGCTGAAAACTTCTTGATGGCCTTTCATGGTACCCCAAGAAGCTCCTCTCACATATATACTCTTCAGTGGTAGGATGATCATATTCAGAACTTTCATATGAGCTGCTTTCACTAGCAGATCGGTGGTGACCACTTCCCATGGGACTACCAGGAAGACGCTGAAATACAGAAAAGGACAATCACCAAATTTGCTTTGATAACTAATGAGTCTGGTCGTCCGAAGGAATAATAATAATAATACTTACCTGCTCAGGGACCTGAGAACTAAGCAGTGATGCAATAACCCCTGTGATCTTTTCTATCCAATCCATTTGATCAAGTGCACTCTCGGCCTGCACAGACAAAATATAAATAAATACTGAGTGAAAACTATTGGGCAAACATTCAAGCATTAGAGGAAAACACTCTGAATTCAACCTGCAACGTGTAGTTTTTTGTAGGTGAAATGATCCTAAAGCAAAACCTTAGATCTGACTGATCAGCGTCGACTTTAATTGTTGAGGTAAGTAAGTTCACTGTATGGCGGGCTACAGACTTCTCATCATGTACTCCACCATGACTGTTTGAAGAAAGCCACCTACTAAGAAGTCCAGACCCAAGCTCAGAGCTATTTCTCTGTCCAGAAAGCTGGCTGCCAGACCCCTAAACATCATATCAACTAAGTTAGCGTTTGCAAAAAATAGGTAAAGAAATTTGATTTATAAAACACCATACTGTTTATGTTATTCTGCCTTTTTCTATTTTAATTTTGTTACAACTAAAATATATATAGAGATACAAAACTCACAGATGGTTTGCTACACTGTTTTCGGTAATAATACAGCATTCCCCGGCTGTCAAGAACAAAAAACCGTCTTTTCCAGTCCCCTCTCAGGTTTGAAGATCGTTTAGAGAGGTAACCTTGGCGTATTGTTTGCACCTGAAGCACTAACAAGTGTTAATAGCATTCTCTGGAAGATGTCTCGTTTATATGTAAAAGACATTAATTAACCTTTCCCCTTGCAGCAGATTGCATTACGGCGTCTATCATTTTGTGAGAGCTTCTGCCAATCGCTTGTATTCCATCTCCGTTTGGTGAGCCATTAGAACCATTTGAACTCCACCTGCTCTCTCGATCAACCTGTCTTTTGTACTCCTGCATCTTTTCATTAAGTGCTGCTTGTTCATAATTTGATCTTTCTCTGGACTGCTGTGCATAGGTCAAGACCTGAAAAACAAGTTGAGGTATAAATAGTTTTCTCATGCAATTATCTAAGCGTTCCAACACACTGAATGACACCTGAAAAGTTCATGCAGAGTTTTTGAAGAGAAGTATATATCCTAAACATTCTGGGATATATAACTTGAAGAAAGGAAATTAAATGAAACCAACCTTATTAATATATGGTTCCATCTGATGCAGTAATTCATAACCCTAAAAGCAGCCACATTCAGATTAGACACAAACCTTTTCGGACTAAATTCTAGTTCTCAGAATGCATAGCAAATGTACCTGTTTGAAGTACCGAAGGTGTGCATCCATTGTTCCACTGACTGCTTCCAAGAATTCAAACCTTTTCTTAGCTTCAACATTCGAAAGAGCAGTCACCTGAGCATGAATTGGAAACCAAAGAAAACAAATGAGACATCAACCATATCATAGATGTGACAGAAAATATAAAGATTCAAAAGTAATAATCAAGATCAACAAAAGAAAATTACAAGGTTGAACCGAGCTTGCTCAAACATAGACCTTGAAGTGTAAAGTTCCTATCAGAGTAAAGAATATGCTAGTTATAGAACAGAGAGATAAAAAGATAAATGGTATTCAAAATTAGAAAACGAGCTTTAAAAGGATCATGCACCATACCTGTTCTAAAGCAGTGGCAACATCACTTTTTGTACCTTTCCTCAAAGATAAAAACTTCTCACGGGCCTGAAGCACAATAGTTAATTAATCAATAATTTATATAAGCATAGACCTAATTTTTACTTAACATATATCGCTAATCTTAGAAGCTGCAACTTTGATTTCTAGTAAGTTGGTACTCAGAAAAGTAACACAAACAAGACCTAGCTAGATTTCTGTAGAATTATACACAGCCTGCGCACAAAATTGCAAAACTGATATATTCAACTTTGAAACAAAAGAGCCCTAGACTTCATTAACAGGGAGTGACTCAGAATAATGAGTTCTACCCTTTTTTTTTGGTTGACACTATTCGTACAGATACTAGATATAGTTAACAAAAAGATTGATAAGGATATTTAGTCTTTCCATACTGTCTTTTCTAGTCCCAACCATGTCAGCAGAGTGGGGAAAACAAAACACTTGACAAAGGGATACCTGATCGTAGGTAAGGCTAGCCTTGTCAAAGCGCTTCCGAGCTTCCTGTGGCAAAAATGATCTCTCAGGATTCCATATCTAAATGAAACTTAGTAATGCTAGCTTACTTGAGAAAATGGAAGAAAGAAATATCTGACTAACAAATATGTTAAAGTAGGCTCACGAAACATAACAAAATCTTTCAGATTCATCAGAATATCTCTATCAATGACCTTAGAAATATTTCTAAATAAATTTTGTTTGGAGAAGATTAACTATAGTAATGATAGTTATCCAAATTTTTTAGATTTAAGTGCTGCGATCGCAAAGTCAAACCCGAAGAGTTAAACTTAAACCATACTAAACTAAATGCCTACTGGAAAATCTCCTGGTAGAACCTCATTTTTTTCTACTCATACATGGCAGAATGTTCTATGGTTTCATGATTATTCAACTCAGTATTAATACCCCTAGTGATGCACGTGGATATGTTACCATTATAGCTCAACTCAAAGAATGAATGTCTAGCCAAGAAAAAAAGCAAGCAGCTTGTACCTTAACCTCATGCAAGTCCATATTTGCAAATTGAAGTAACCTGTCATTCAGTATATGTTCCACCTGACAATGAGAACTCATACAAATGAACATGTGAATTGAAAAGACTTGATCTGATCTAAATCTATACAATATCTTAAGGTAGGCATTCTATATAGAGGCAGCCTTTTCCGAAGGAAAACAAAACTATTAACTTTGATAGCACAATTCAGAGAGAAGGCCGTAGTAGGGAGAATGGAGAGAGTGTCAACAATACCAAACTAGCATACCTGTGACCGAAGAACTTCCTTGTAAGTCCCGATTTCCCTCAAAGCAATTGTAAATTTCGTCATTACAGGTCCTGGCGCAGCAAGATAAAGTTTCTCAGCACATCTGATGAAACTAGCTCTTTTCTCTCCATTCCTTAACTAAAATATATCCGCTTTGACAGGTGAATCTAACTACCGTAGCAAAGAAAGAGATGAGAGCAAGACTAGGAACAATAACTTCACTCCGCAGAAGTTAAAGCCACCATAGATTAGTGTTTTTAAAAATGACAATATTCGGAAATATACGAAAAGTGAAATGGAAACAGCTTAATATCTCAGAGGACAAGTAAGTGCGAAGAGTATGGTGATAAACAGACAATATGCTAGTACGAGTTTGTTTAGACTATATGAAATCGGTCATACCTCCAAAGGCCACACTAATTGGATCATTATGGCCTCCACCAAAGGTTTCAAGTGCACTTGCGAAAGAAATGTCCCCATCATATGCCTCACCTAGCCCTTCACTATAAAAAGAAAAGACAATCTATATCTGTTAGTGGATATGATCTCATGTCTCTTTGACCCAGAAGAAAACTCTGATTGCACAGCTACAATCCTAAAAAAGTTTGTAATATTTAGAGCATACGTGTATTTCCGGCATCCTTTGTAAAACTTTAGACTTCTTTCCCGCAAAACTTCCGCACTCTCCTCCATGCTTTGTAGCTATTTCAGTAAAAAGATATCAATATAAGTACACAACTGAAAGAGAAAATTACATAACTTGAAGACACAATCCTATAACTAAAGATTTTGCAACTATGGGCAAACCCAAAAATTGAGTGAGTAGGAACTCCGTACAGCAAGGAATACAAACTAAACGGAAACAGAGACACAATTTGAGCTACACTTAGAAACTTCCTTTACAATTAAGATTGCAATTTATTCTGCTACTCTTGAGTGCCCAGTAGAGTATATATAGCAGGCGTACGAGTAAAAGCAAGTGGGCAAGAATACTAGCTAACTGGACACAACTGTCTGCTAAAACACATAGCCATAGACCCAAACATATGAACTGGATCATAACTAATTTCACATCTCATTGGCCAACAGTGTTATTGACGAGATCAAAGTTCAGATAGGCTGTCAAGGCAACTAAAAGTAGAACTAATTTCTCAGTGAAGTTCCCTCTAGTTTTGGGGGCATAAATATCGGTGAACACTCAGAATTCCAGACATTACCACAGCCTCCTAGAGGTTCCAAAATTTGTATATGTTCACAAAGTTGAGAACAAATCTAACCTACCACACTAAAAGACTAGACAGAAGAAGACAAACGCAAGACCAGAACTAAGATATGTAGAAACAAACCTGTTTGCGGAACATGGGAGAGTCATCAAGCTTGGTGAAATGCATTTTGAGCAAATTCTTACTTCTTCTTCTTCTTCGAAACGAACAGCAATTAACATCACACGAAAGACAAAAACAAAAAAACAAAAAAAACAAAAAAGACCACTAATTCTCACACAGAAACACAAAGGAAGCAATAGACAATAAAAAAACGTGAGATCCTCTCCACCCAAAGCTATCCGGCAATATCAAAAAACAAAAAAGAAAACAAACTTCGATGATCTTCCAAAAGTCTCGAGCCAAGCGTAATTTGTAGTTAGATTTTTGTTTCTCGCGAAATCGAGAGAGAAGAAACAAGAAAACAGTGGAGGGCTACTTAGACGAAGTGTCTCTGGAGAAGAGAAATTTGACCATTTTTGTGAAATTTAACCCCCAAAAAAAAATGACGGCGAAACTATGCCGTTTTAGTTACCGCCGGAGATATAGAAGGTAGGTAAGATACGGTGTCGTTTCAAGATGTAAAAATAAAAAAAGAGAGGGAAAAAGTAGAGAGAGGACTGACTGAGCTTTTTCTGTAACAATGGTCATCTGAGAAAACAAGGACATTGCTAAATTGCACGCGCATTAAGGCGCGTCTACTACTTAGAAGTGGGAGATAACAAAGCGCGTGAAATAAACGCAATGCTTTTGTCCGGAATTAATAGAGAGCTCGTGTGGGACCCGCTCTTTGGTTGCTTCTCCATTACCTTTTGTTCCGGAGAGACAGAGAGGTCAGTGGGGTATAAATGATTCCTTGTAATTTTATATTAGTGTTGAATTAAATTGTAAAAGCTAAAAAGAAAAGGTGAGACGGAATTTGGATAATCCACACCATGATCCTACTTTTTTTTGCGGACTTTACAGTCGCATAAGATTATTTAATTAGATTATGTTTCAAATCCATTGTTTCATTAAGAAGAATCTCTGTTCTCTTGTCCAGCTGCTACAAAATTTGTTTAATCATTCATTACCATTATATATCTACAAGTTATATCGATAAACAGATCCCTGTTGTGTTTTAAAAACCAAAATTCGAACCGATTCAAATGTGATTAAAGTTATTATAAAAAGTATTACATTCAGAATATGTTTAAGAAACCAAAAACGGTCTCCTAAGTTTTTCACGTCTTCTGGTCTTAATTTATTATATTTGGTCTTCTAATCAGATTCGTCTTAGATGTCTTTTTCTTTTAAGGTGTCCCCTCTTTCATTTCTTTCTAGACCTAAGACGACCTACTCGTAATAAAATACTAAAATCATTCTATATGTTTAGTGGATCTAAATATACTAGTACCTGATCTGGATCTAAAATTTAGGCCCATTTACATTATAGAAGGCCCAACTCTTACAGAGCCCATTATAATGATCAAGGCGGTGTGTACCATCTTCTTTGCTCGCCGATTGATATTTTGGTGCGTGTTTTCAGTTTCTGATTGCTTCCACAATGGCGTCGTCTGGATCCGCCGAAGAAGATTTCCAGTCTCGTGTTGCTAGGATCTTCGGATCTCTTGCCTTCTCTCGTTCCTCGTCTTCTGAATCTCCCACGTCTTCTGTTCCAGCGTTGCGGCAGCAATCGGAGTCCGTGTGGACTCTCCCGACGCAGACGTGGAGAAGCAGGAATGGAAGCGAGATTCATACGATAGAGACGAGATGCCTTGTGCTTCATCGTTCGACGAGCTCTTGAGACAGCAAATGATCTCGAGCACTTCTCGGAAGCCTCTCGAAGGTGATCTCAAAGATCTTGATTGCGATGAGGATGATCGAGGGGAGGATTGTGATGATGTATGGAGCATCAGGGCCTCCATGGGCCTTGACAGCACTCTCGATAACGAGGTTAAAAATCAATTTTAGTCTGTTCACAGTTGTTTTCTCATTTCAACGCTCTACCTAAATCATCAGCTAATTAAAATTAGGGAACATTTTTGGTCCTTCTCGCTTTGATTTTAGTAGATTCTTATCAGATGTTTGAGTCTGAAAAATGGAAGAACATTGAATTATACTATATATATATATATACATATTGGTGCGAGGCACTGGGAGTTTTGATACGCGATTCTTCAGACTATATAACCAACTTGAAGATTCTTGAGTTTGATAGATACAGTGGGTTATTTCTCTGGCTTTTCTTTTTGGTATTTCATCAAGGGTCCATTGAAATATTTCTATACGACTTAAAATTTTGCTTATTACCGCAGGCAGAGGAAGATGAGTTTGATAAGGTCGCACTTGGGAAAGAGAGTGACGGTGAAGGCTTGTCTATGAAAGGTGTCTGCTCCACATCTTCTGGTGGCCTGAATCGTGATCCTCGTGCTAACCATGTTGCTGCAAAAATTAGGCTGAAGGAAGACTTAACTGAGGCCAACAAATTTAACACTTCTGCCGGTCAACCCTCAAAATGCAAAGACACACAGTCAGAAGAATCATCCAAACCTGTGCCTCCAAAACCTATACTCAAAAGGAAGGAGAATAGTTCAGATTCAGAAGTGAGAACTAGTAAGCGAGTCAGGTTCGATTGTGTTTCTGAAGAAATATCAAAGAAGCCTGAAGATACTTGTTCAGCTTCTGCCTTCAGAAGTGTATCTCATCAGAGTAAAAGTGGTGCTCGTGTACCAGATTACCTGCTAAATCCTTCAAGGTACACCCGTTACAGCTTTGATCCATCTTCTGAATTAGATGAGAAGTCCCAAACATGAGAGTACATGGACACTTTCGAGGCTGTGGAAGAATTTAAAACTTCAGAGTCGGAATCATTCAAGAAATTCTCCTTCATTCCCCAGAAGAGGACCAAAGATGTTCAAGAAGACAGTAGTAACTGTAGTGAGACAAAGCCTATTGTAGCTGAAGTGGTGGCAGAAGAAGATAGTCCAAGTGCATCAAAAGATGAGGATACTGGCATTGGAGAATCAGAGAACGACACCAGTTTCCGAAGGAAAAGTCTACGATATTGTGTCAAGCAAAGTTTAGATGAAACAGAGGTCTGATCCTTTACGTACAAGCTGGTATACAGAGATGAAGTCGGGATCCAACAGATACAAACATATAGCATCCTTTAGCAGCACATGCAAGATAATTTCAGTTTCAAGATTTATTTTATACCCGATTTCGAGGCTAATATACCAAAACGTGTGGTAATTATAGTAAGAAAAGGCTCAAAACAGTTTGCCTATGGGACTGATTGTTGATAGAACACACTGAAGAGAAACCTAAAACTGCCTCAACTTCCTGAGAGCTATCTTTATAGATCACAAGAGTTGTTACCACATGTTTGGTTTCAAGTTTCAACATTAGTGAATTCAAGGGTCAAAGAATGACTTGGTGTTGAGTAGGAAACTATTAATTTACTTGTAGATTAGATAATAGAGAGTGGTTGATCTTGAAGGAGAACCTCCTTTTGATGACATATGACATGGAGACATAAATATTTTGTGGAATTTGAAGAGGAGGTGTGGAAGTCTTTTGACAAGTTGGCCTCTTTCTTAGCTTCATAGGTTTTGCTTAAAAAGTCTGCTAAGCTATCGTTGATTGAGCATCGCTTAGTGATGGATCCTTCCGTTCGTAAAATCTGTTTGTACAGGTTTTCAGATTATCATGCGATCAAAAGACCACTTGGTGTAACAGTTTTAGTTAGTGCAACCTTACACAACATAGATATTGTTATGGACGCCTGACTTTGATGCAACCTTGCGATACATACCAAAGTCGTGTCTAGTTAGCCTTGTAATGGAGACGACTTGAAGTCGTTCATTCAAAAACATGTGTTTGACATTGTTGGTAACATAGAAAAGACTTTGAATGCTCTGAGATATACTTGGAACGTGATTCTCTTTTTCCAGAGTATTTCTGGGTAGTATCACTCTAGCCCCCACCACTTGATAAGTTCTGTTCTGGTCATTTTTTGTTTTTCCTTGGGTCTAAAGTTCTGCTCATTTAAGTTTTAGTTGTGGAAGCTCAAACCGTTTGCTTGGATAGAAACCCTTGAGAAATTTACAAGATCCTATAATTAATTCATTATGAATTTATAAATACGTATTAGAAGACACTAATATTTACTCCCTTGTTCTTTATTAGTTGATGTTTTAGAAATAAACTATATTTGACTTAGAAAAAATAAAACAATTAATGATTTTTTAACATGTGTGAAATGGCTAAAACATCAAGTATAAAAAAACAGAGGGAGTAATATTGAATGTTATCATTTTTTTTTTGTTACATGACTTTCTTTAAATAAACAAACACAGATAGATGCAATGTCAATTTGGATAAAGGCAAACATCAGCATAATTGGTTAAACATTTAATACAAGAAAAAGTAGATGAGGCCATAAAGACTAATTGGTTGGTCTTCACCAAAGTGATGGTTCAAAACTTGAATGAGCCTAAGTTAGTAAATGAAGTGGTGGATTAGTGTGTCGATTCCTTTAGCTCACATTAGTCATGTAGAGAGAAGGGAGATATGAATCCAAAGTTGAAACATTTGAGAAGCTCCTCTCAGAGAAATAGATCGAAGACCATTGATTCGGCTTCTCACAGTGTTGTCCATACTCTGAAGAATCACGGATGGTGGAGAAGCAATGTGATTGTGAATCCTGCAGTTTCTTTCCCTCCAGATCAGATAAATGGTGCATTGGAAAGCAATTAGTGAAAGCACCTCTTTGTTGCTTTTGATCCCCATAGTTGAACTAGGTAAATTAGTATTGGAGTTCCAATCTCTAATATTTGGGAGACAACATCTTTGCCTAACAAAGTTCCAGATTTCCCAGGTGAAGTCACAATAATAAAACAAGTGGTCTCTTTATTTCATTCAAGAACTGCAAAGATGACAAATCGGATCCACATGTAATCATCAATTAATAAGCTGATCTCTAGTTGGGTTCTTGTTTAATTTAAATAGCCATGTTAGGAATTTATGTCACCATGGGACTGGCATTGCGTGATCCTTTAGTAGATTGTAAATGGTGCTAGTAGTATATTTGCAAGACTTGATATTGTTTGGTTCCCATGAAAAGGCATCCGGCTCACGTGAGAGGTGAAGAGTAGATATATGAGCATAGAGAAGGATTTCTTCCTCAGACCGAGCTGGAAGGAGCACCCAATTTCCATTGATGTACAAATCTGAAAGAGAAGCAGAAAGACGGATACCACGACTTGAAGGCAGGAAATCTAAGAGCTTTTCAAACGGCGACCAATTATCCGACCAGAAGAGTGAGTGAGCTCCACTACCAACAATTGTTTTTATCCATGGATATACTAATGGTTGTAGTCTAAGAAGTTTTTTAACTGTCCAGGAGAATTTTTGTTTTTCATTGACAGACCAAAAGAGTTGCACACTGCTAGAGATGATCTCTTGTTTGAACCAAGCCACCCAAATAAATCCGACAAAGAAGAACATGAGCCAGACAAGTTTGATCGAACATGCCTTGTTCCAGCTGACGAGGTCTCTGAGGCCTACACCCCCTTCCTCCTTAGAGAGTGATTGTTTTCCAGCTAAATTTGATTGTGTTTCGACCCTCCAAGTGACCCTTCCAGAGGTAAGTCGACCAGATGTAGTTTATCTTGTTGATACAAGCCTTTGGAAGTATAAACGATGAACACCAAAATTTTGTAATTCCAGTAATAACAGTGTATATCAATACTAGTCTACACGCAAGTGATAAGGATTTTGCACTCTAGAAATTAACTCTAGCTTTTACTTGTTGCAGGAGAAATTCACAATTTGACATCGAGTTTCTTTCTACAAAAAGGGACACTGAGATAATGGATGGAAAGTTTCTCATGGCTCAGTTGTCTGCAGTTTTAACGCATTACCTTAATCATCTGTCATACCTGAAGTGTAAAAGGAAGTTTTTTCCAAACTGACTGCTAGGCCAGACATTTCCTTGAACAACCTGAGAACATGTAATATGTTTTGCACTGAATTTATAGAGCCATTAGTAAAAATGAGTAGATTATCCACAAAGCTTAAATGTGTGAGCTTTGAATTCTTGCAGTAATGGTGGTAATTGAAGGCACCATCCACAGCTGCTCGATTTAGAAGGATTGATAAGTTGTTCATGGCAATGACAAACAAGCATAGGGAGAGGGGATCCCCCTGCCTTAGACTACGTTTGGCTTTGAAATATCCTTGAATGTTGCCATTGTAGCCAACCATGAAGGAGGGAGTGGAGATACAAGCTTTCAATCAGCGGATATATTAGGAAGGTAAACCAATATATGCAAGAGCAGTAAATAGGAAATCCCACTTTACAGTATCAAACACTTTTGCTATATCTTTTATAATGATTCTCTTAGGGAATTTTTGAGTGTGATAGCCTTGAACAATATGTGCTGCTACTAATTTGTTTTCACTGAGTAATATGCCTTTAACAAATGCGGTTTGGTTTGGCAGGATAACAGTCGCGAGGATTGGCTTCAATTTGGCTACAAGAAATTTGGAGATAACCATACAGAGGGTATTACAACAGGAGATAGACATGAAATATGTTATAGCTGAAGCACCAGGCCTTTTAAGAACCAAATACAGTATGGTTGAATTAGCTGTAGCATGAAGAAAACCATAGTGGAAGAAGCCAAGTATGAACTCAGTGACTTCAGCTCCAAGTATGTGTCACACAGCCTTGTGGAACCCATGAGTAAGTCCATCAAGTCCCGATGATTTATTGACATTCAGTTTCCATAGCACTTTTTTGATTTCCACAGAAGTTGAGATCCTTTCCATTGCAACCTTTTGGATCCAAGAGCAGGTGGCTAGGAGAAATTGGTTGTATCAAGCTGGGAGAGGGAAGAAAGGTTAAGCTTAGATGGCACCATAATAGAAGAAAAATGAGATACATCATGCGAGCTCAAATTCAACAGATCAAGTATCAAAGTCCCATTAGGTAGTGAGAAGGACCGAATGGCATTGAGTTAAGATATCACTTAAAAGGTTATGTGGAAAAAGGTTGTATTACTATCGCCCTTTTTATCCTTAATTTTTGTTTGTAGAAAATGACTCCTCAATAGACTGCAAATGGGACCAAGTGGACAGAAGATCACGTTCTGGCTGGAATAGGCTCTCCGATTGGTGTTGAAGCGCTAAACCTGCACATTTTGAAGAAGCTCGTTAGTCTCTCTAACTCTCACTTGAATGTCGGAGAAGTTATCTCGATTTAAAAATTTTAGTCCTCGTTTAATGTGCTTAAGTTTGATGTAGAGGTCAACTAGAGTTAGAGCATAACTTCCAGCGTGAGTCTACTCTTCCTTAAGAGTATGAAGAAAATTTGGGTGAGAGGTGTAGAAGTTGAAAATTTTGAAAGGCCTTGTGCCAGCTTTTGGAAAGAAGATAGAGGTATCTAAGAGGCAACACCAATGGTATAAGTGGATAGGCGGTAGGAAAGTTGCAGTAGCAAAAGGACGTAATGAGACCCATGGCTGATTGAAAAGCAAGCGATCAAGTTTTCTAGCTATTAGATTGTTTAACTGCCTATTAGTCCAAGTATAAAAGGAGTCTTGAAACCTAAAGTCAAACACGGCCAACTGAGTTAAGCAATCTCGAAGTTGCACCATCGGTGAGCTTAGGGAGGAGATTTCTGCAGAGGAGTGCTCAACATGATGAGAGATTTAGTTTAGATCACCAACAATTACCCAAGGAAACTGATCAAGATCATATGTCTAAGAAATAGCTAAGAGTTCAACCTATAAATCCACTATTTTTTTCCTTAAAATTAGACGCATAAATTGCAGTATACGTAAAGTTAATATTACCCGATATAACAAGTTCACATGTGATTTGCTGTCTTGGATTGGCTGCGTACACGGACGTTGACTTATGGCTTCCAAACAAGTATGATTCTGCCATCAGGATCAGACGTGTGATTTGAGAAAAATTCCAGCCATCACTTATTCTGGCCATAATGGCAGCCATGTTATCCTCCTTAATATGAAATTGCAAAAAAATACACCAACTACAGGTTGATGTAGAGCAAGCCATTAATTGATTGGCATATGCATATCCGAGTTATTCAAGCCCCGAATATTCCAAAAAAGAGTTCTCTACTCATTCAGACATGGGAGAGGAGGTCACGTCTTCAATGAGATATGAGCCTTCTTCCATGGCAATAATGGGGGTAAGATTAGGGGGAGCGATAGGTGGAGGGAGCGAGGTTAGGTTTGAGGGTTAAGGAATATGTAAGAATTTTAAATTTGTGAAAGGCCTTTTTCTGAGTTTGTGGTTAAAGCAGTAAAGGAGGTAGGTCTGAAAGCCGGGGGAAGGGGCAACTATATAAGATGCATAAGAGACATTAGTGGTCAAAGTTAAAATAGGAGTTAAGGGAGGAGAAATGGTGCATGGGAGGATTAAGTGATTTCTAGGGAAAGTTTGAGCCGAGTCAGATTGGGAAGGGGACGAAATGGATCAGGTTCAAGGGGAGGATCAAGGCAAGTGGTGGGATGGGGATCAGTTGAAGTGGGAGGAGAGGGCTCTGAAGGATTATCTTTCTTCTTTGGAACCCATACAGTAGAAACTTGGAGGCAATCTTTGAGAATATGTCCAAACCACTTGCAGTGAGAGCAAGGAGGTATCCAAGGATATTCCACATAAATGGGTATGTTTTCACCATTTTGTCTTAGGAGCTCAACTTGACTCGGAAATGGCTTGGGGAAATCAACTTCTACTTTAATTCTAGCTACTTGCAAACTGACTTGTTTCTTTGTGCAATCATCTATATCGACATGTGCGCTTAAGAGACATGCCACATAGCTTAGGCCTTCCTTAGTTTGAAGGTCTAGCGGGATTCCTTTCAGTGAAGCCTACATAGGGATACATAAGATCAGGAGGCGGAAGGGCCTTGTCTATAGTCCAACTTGAAACATGAAACATTGTTGTTCCAACATACCAAAGATTTGTCTCTAAGACCTTTTCCCGGATAAAATACTTGGAATTCGGACTAACATTATTCTGTTGATGTGATTTAGGTGGATTTCCAAGCTTTTTCCTTTACTTTTCCTTTACCCGCATATAATTAAGCACATTTTGAATTTGCTTAATATCTTGTATTTTTACAAAAAAAAAATTCATGAATTCTCTGTAAACTACAACACCACGATGGAAGATATCGTGATGAAATATCACGTGAAGAGTTGGATCTGCAGAGAAAGAAGCCAGAGCAATTCTCTTTAGGGATTTATCATCATTGCTCGGGTTTTTAGCCCATGTGGAGTTAGATATAGGGTTAGGGGGAGGATTGGGGAAAAAGAGGGAGGAGAAAGTAGTGTTGTCGGAGGGGCTTGGTTAATAAGCAGAGTAGATTGATTTAAGGGGATAGTGGCCGAGAGGCGAAGTTTATTTAGGTTGGAGAAAAATGAAAATTTTCTTAGTTGGGGTTGTTTTCAGCAGATTGAATATGAAGAGTAGGATATGTGGAAGTAGTGTTTCCGTCACTCATGACTACATCCTTGGAAAGGGATGAAATAGTAGGTAGTTCAGTAACATCATTTTCTTGACAAGCTGTCACATGAGAAGAAGTATGCTTTGTTATAGGGGAAGATGGATAGGAGCCGAACGGGAAAAAGGTATTAAAGTTTGTTGGATCAGGCGGATTTGGTGTTGGACGGCTGAAGCGGCCAGCGAAGAGTTCACGGCAAAAACTCGATCAGAAGAGAACCAAGGGCTCACACTCATCACTTTCTCTTATAAGTATCAATATCTAATATCATCAATAACTGTTGACAAAGGTTCAGTCTTTTGCCTTTGTCAATCTCTCACAATCACTCTCTGTTTTGGGATCACTCGTGTGTTTGTAAACAAGAAAAGGACAGAGCACACAGCAAGTTAACAAGTTCACGTTTCCGGTGTGGAAACACTACGTCTCACCGAGATTAACTCGGAATCCACTAGAAGACTTGGTTACACAAACCCTTGAAGCAACTGTAAATTCACAGCCACTTCCTTACAGACACTTGTGTCTGTTTCTCTCTCTAGTCTCTCTTTCTACTTTCCTACTTGCTTGATTGCTAAAGAGACTCAAGTCAATACATACTTATACAAGACAAAACATATTCCCAATGCCCCTTAACAGCTCTCTGCGAATTCCTACAGAAACCTGCAGCTTTTTGAACCTGCAGCTCTGAACCTGCAGCATTTGTACCTTCTGCTGCAGCTGGAGAAGACAAAGAAACACTCTTTTGGGCCGAGGTTAATTACTCCTCTACCATCCTTTGTCTGGTAAAATAGTCATGTGAGTCCCACATGACCTCTTTAAGCTTTGACTTGAAACCTTCTATCTCTTTTAGAGACTCTTCAACACTTAGGTATATTCAACAAAACCCCACCGTGCCTCAGTGTTGTTGTACTGTTTTCTTCTTCCAGACTTTGTTTGATTCCATCTCGGACTCCTGATTCTCTGATGAGACACTTGAAACCCTGAGCTTCTTCAATGCACTCAAGAATTTCGAAACTGGTAGGACCTTGGTGAAGATATCTGCTGGATTGTGAACTGTAGATATCTTTGTTACTTTCACCTCTCCTTCTGCTATCATGTATCTGATAAAGTGGTGCTTTGTTGCGATGTGCTTTTTGTCTGGGCGTTCGGGTACCCGTTCGGGTTCGGTTCGGGTCTTTTCGGGTTTCAGATTTTCAGTTCTATTGATTTAGGACCCATTCAGGTATTTCTATTTTTCGGTTCGGGTTCCTTTCGGGTATAGATTGGGTTTGGTTCGGGTAATTATATATAAATCTATGTAAAAATTTAATATAAATAAGTCTATAAAAGCTTAAATTTAACTAAAATATATTGGGTACCCGTTCGGTTCTTAATTCGGTTCGGGTTCGGGTTCGGTTTTTTGAGTATATAAATATAGGATCCATTAAGGTATTTTTTTGAGTTCGGCTCAGGTTCGGTTCCTCTTTTTTGGGTCGATTTCGGTTCGGTTTCGGGTATCGGTTTTTATGCCCAGGTATATGCTTAGTCCTCTCATGATGAACTGAGTTCTTAGACAGATCAATCGCACTTTAAGAATCACAAAACACCTCCACTGCGTCTTGTTTGAACCCAACTCGTTTATAAAACACTTCAGCCATATGGCTACTTTTGTTGCTTCTGTTAGGGCCATGTATTAAGCCTCTGTTGTAGACAAAGCCACAACATCCTGCAACCTTGACTTCCAGCTAACCACATTACCTCCAACTGTAAATGTGTAGCCAGTGATTGATCTTCTGCGATCTAAATCAGCAGCATAATCTCTGAATCAGAGTACCCTTTCACAATGAACTCTCCATCTTTCTTGAAAATCAGTCTGGTATTTACTGTCCCTTTGATGTACCGGAGAACCCATTTCACAGCTTGCCAATGCTCCTTTAGTGGCTTGCTCATGAACCTGCTTATAACACCCACGGGATAAGCAAGATCGAGCCTTGTTCCAATCATATAATACATGATATTTTCCACATCATTAGCGTAAGGAACAGATTTCATCACATCAACTTGTTCCCTTAACTCATGATCCTTTGCATCTCTCAATTTAAAATGTGCTCCCAACGGGGTGAGAACAGCCTTGCACTCATCCATTTTAAAAGTTTTGAGAACTTTCTGGCAGATAACTTTCTTGGGATAGCTCTAGGAGATTAGCTTCTCTGTCCCTTGTTATCTCTATCCCTAAGATCTTCTTTGCATCTCCCAAGTCCTTCATCTCAAACTCAGAGTTTAACCTTTCCTTCAGATCCTTGTTCTGTCTCTTCCACCTGAGTGTTTCTGTCATCAGTAGTAATCTGTGTAGCCCCACCTTGAACACAATCCCGTTCTTTTCTAATCTGTACCAGCGGAACTGTTACCAGGACTGTTTCATTCTGTTGTGATGCTTTTGGTTCTTTACCTTGTTTCTCAACCTCTTTAAACATCACTACTTCCTTGAAGACCACATCCTTGCTGATCACACACTTCATGTTATCTAACAGCCAGACCCTGTACCCTTTTACACCTGATGGGTATCCAAGAAACACACCCTTCTTTGCTATTTGATTCAACTTTCCTTGATCTGAATGGACATACACAATGCAACCAAAATTCTTCAGTGTGTTGTAGTTTGGTAAACTTCCTGTCCACAACTTCTCAGGTATCTGAAAATCAATTGCAGAGGCTGGTGACCTGTTGATAACGAAGACTACAGTCGCTGCTGCCTCTGCCCAGAACCTTTTCTCCAAACCGGATTCACTCAACATGCTTATGACCCTTTCGACTATTGTTCTGTTCATTCGTTCTGTAACACCATTCTGCTGAGGTGTGTATGCGCATGTCCTATATCTAACAACTCCCTCTTGCTTGCAGAAACCATCAAACTCTTGATTACAGAACTCCAGACCATTGTCTGTTCTTAGTGTCTTCACCCTCCTATCTGATTGATTCTCAACCATTTTCTTCCACTCGACGAATGTTCTGAATGCTTCGTCCTTTTTCTTTAGGCAGTAGATCCACACTGTCCTAGTGTAATCGTCAATGAAGGTTATGAAGTATTGATAGTTTCCTAGAGAATTTATGACTAAAGATGACCCCCAAAGATCTGAATGTATGTACTCAAGCTTTTGTTTTGTCACATGTTTGGTTGAACCAAAACTAACTCTCTTTGTTTTTCCATACACACAATCTTCACAAAACTCTACACCTATCATCTTCTCAGCTTGGAAACAATCTTTCTTAGCCAACATCTCCATTCCACTTCGACTAAGATGACAGAACCTGCTGTGCCAAAGCTTACTCTCATCTTTTGCACTTGCTATGGAGTTTGCTTCTCCTATCAACACTGTTCCCTGTAATATATAGAGAGTGTTTTTTCTTTTACCCTTCATCAGTGTACTACAACCTCTGTTAACCTTAAGGATCCCATCCTTTGACTGAAACCAGCACCTTGAATCCTCTAGCGTTCCCATAGAAATCAGGTTTCTAGACATTTGAGGAACATATTTGACATTGGTAAGCAACACTATGGTGTTATTATCATTCTTGATCCTTATGCTTCCAACTCCTTTTACTTCTGAGTGTGTTTCATTAGCCATCCTCACTCTTCCAGTCCTTGTTTCATCCAGATCAATGAACCATTCTTTCTTTGGAGTCATGTGAAATGAACACCCTATATCCATGACCCACTGGTCATGATCTGATCTCTTTCACTGCTCAACACCTCTCAAACTATGAATGCTGCTACATCACGAGCCTGTTCAGTTGTACTTGAAGACTCACTGCCTTCTGTAAGGTTACTCTCCTTCTTTTTTCTTTCCTTCCACATGTAGCACTGCTTCTTGTAATGTCCCTCTTTGCCACAAACCCAACAAACTTTCTTGTTTCTGGATTTTGTTCTGTTTGGCTCTTGTTTCTTCCCGCACTCTTATCTCTTCTCTGAGATCTGCCTCTCTCTTGAACAGACATACCTTCTGAGCTGCTTCTGACTTGTTTACCATTAGCACTCAACTCCAGTATCTTAGATCTGATTGGTCCTGATATTTCTTCAAGAGCAAGAGTGGTTTTACAATACTTCTCCTTGAGCTGATTAAACGGTTTAGGTAAAGACATAAGTAACACAATAGCTTGATCCTCGTCTGGAACTGAGACTTTAACATTCTCTAGATCTGATATCAGCTTGAAGAAATCATTAACATTCTCCTCTATCGACATACTGTCCAACATCTTGTAACCATATAGTTTTTGCTTCAAGTATATGCGATTTGGGAGTGACTTAGCCATGAACAACTGATCTAAAACCTCGATCGTACATGCATCAGTCTTTTCTTTTATGATTTTCCTCAGGACATTGTTACCCATACTGAAAATGATGGTAGATCTGGCCTTTGGTCGCTTCTCTCTGAGATTTCTATCTTCTGGTTGTGCTATTGTTGGTACACCCTAAGCTGTGGCTTTACTTTGAGGCTTAACCTCAGCTGTCTGTGGGACTGGAGGTTCTTCTTCTCCAAGTCATTCTATCAAGCACAACATCTCCATGTGTGCCAACAGCTTCTCCTTCCAGAGAATATAGTCTCCTTCCCCATCAAAGTGTTCAACTTCAACTCTCCCTGAAGCCATGTGACTGAAAAACTGACAAAGCTCACACCTTTATCACCAAAGACTTCACCTTTCTTTAACCTTTAGCCTTGAACACAAGCTCTGATACCAATTTTGTTGACAAAGGTTCAATCTTTTGCCTTTGTGTGTTGTTAATCTCTCACAATCACTCTCTGTTTTGGGATCACTCGTGTGTTTGTAAAGAAGAAAAGAACAGAGCACACAACAAGTTAACGAGTTCACGTTTCCGATGTGGAAATGCTACGTCTCGCCAAGATTAAATCGGAATCCACTAGAAGACTTGGTTACACAAACCCTTGAAGCAACTGTAAACTCACAGCCACTTCCTTACACACACTTGTGTCCGTTTCTCTCTCTAGTCTCTCTTTCTGCTTTCTTACTTGCTAAAGAGACTCAAGTTAATACATACTTATACAAGACAAAACATATTCCCAATGCCCCTCAACAGCTCTCTGCGAATTCCTACAGAAACCTGGAGCTTTCTGAACCTGCAGAAGTTGTACCTTCTGCTGCAGCTGGAGAAGACAAAGAAACACTCTTTTGGGCTGAGGTTAATTACTCCTCTACCCTCCCTTGTCTAGTAAAATAGTCATGTGAGCCCCACATGACCTCTTTAAACTTTGACTTGAAACCTTCTATCTCTTCAACACTTAGGCATATTCAACAATAACGAATAAAATATTGTTTATATAGTTACAGAATTATATAAGCTATATGTAGCTAATAAATAAAGAACTTTTCAACGCCCTTAAAATAATGTTCTATATTTCTGAGGAAAATGTAGTGTTATAACTAACTTGCAATTATTTAGAAGAATAGAGAAAATAAAATAAATAAATAATAAAAGAATTACTAAACTAGTTTCACATAATAAAGTAATGACTAGAATAGTCTTCGTATATAGAAGGATGTAGAAAAGTAATACATTTCCTTGTGTGATCGTATAGTTACAAAATTGCCATTAATTTTTCTTTTAATTTTTTTTTTCTGAATACAATTCTTTTATTAAAATATATTTTCTTCTATAAATTAAACCGAATCAAACCTACAAAACATGTGAATTAAACCTACGAAATATAAGAACTAAGGCTACAAAAGTAAATATACATTAAAGTTACCTTTAGTAGTTTTTCAATCTACAAAAGTACATAACTAAACATACAAGATTAATATATATGTACATAACTAAGCATAACCGTTGCCAAAAAAAAAAAAAAAACTAAACATAACTCAACATACAATGCCAATGTTTTAAGCCATATGAAAACCTACAACAAAGACCTTAAAACCTACAACGGAGTAAATTTAAATTGATAACGCATAATAAAGTAAGTGACAACACATGCAATCTCAAACCTACATATCTTGGGAGGTAAATTTACAACAAAGAAAGATATCTTACTGTTAGGTTTTTAAGCAATTCAACAATTATCAATTGACTAATCTAGCAAAACCCTAAGCCCTAGGTCTTGTATTAACTTAATTGAATCAAATAAATAAAGAACTCGATTATACCTGAAGTTTGGTTAGTGCAGCAGATATAAGATCAGGTATGAGATCAGTAAGTGCTCCAAGTGTAGCACCTCTATTGATAGTCCACACGCACGCAAGTAGGAGAGAAGTTTGCTAGAAGTTTGTGTGCAATTCTCTTAGGATTTTGACTTGTGCATTCAGCGGCTAGGGTTTATTTTTTCATCAAAAACGTGCTTTATATCATATATATAGGGAGTTTAAGTTAACCTAATTAATTCTTAGTTAAAGTAGGATTAATTTAGGCCCAGTCCAAAACACCTAATTAATTCCTAGTTGAATTAGGATTAATTTAGGCCTGACCCAAAACATATGTTCTCATCCGAAACCATGTATTATTATGCTCAAGTCATGAATAATTCCTATAATGATCATTCCCTATTGAATTGTCTCCATTTGCTTAGGTGTGTGACCCAATAGGATCATATAGTACTAGCAGTGAGTATCTCAACTCAAAGATTATAAGTGGACTCTAGCAAGCCATTACAACCCCTAGTACCATATGACTTTGTCTAATCTCGATGTTAGAACCGACCATTACAACCCCTAGTACCATATTCCCAACAATCTTCCACTTGTACTCGAATCATATATTCCCAAAATCCCTTTGTCTCTATATCTCTATCTGCTCTAAGGCAAGAGTTCGTGTCATCCTTATTTTAATGAACCTGATCAATGTTCATCAAACTTGAATTTGTACTGATAGAGCAAACAAACGTATTTCACCTTGTTTGAGCACGGACATGCATTTTACAGTATCAAATCTTTCGAAGGGCTCAGAGATATCTTTCTCCCGTATATAGGAGGGACAAATTCCATTTTGTTTCATCCTCTGTTCCTTTCTCACATTTCATGATATGTCCGACAAATTCCTTTATAGCCACAAGTTACGGTTGGCGTTTGAAACTTTCAAAACACACCAATTCATGTGCAAGAAAACAACATAAACTCAAGTCTAAGGACTATGCTCTATAGTCGTATGAGAATCTCTTATGACACTCATTATACGACCTCCCAGAGTTCTCATAGCGGGTCATTTCCGATGCTATGTTCATGTGACACACACCTATGTGATTGACTTGATACTTACTATCAATGACTCCATGAAACTTAGTCATCAGTCACCTCACATACTAGTCTATCTCGTTATTAGTATCCCACTTTAATAACCATTGACTAGGGAATGAAATAATTCATGCATTTTACGCCTATAGGGTTTCATGACCAAGTCCTCAACTTGATGACCTATAAGAATGTCATGATTATTTCGAGATAAATATTTAATACAAGTATTAAATAGAAATGAAATAATTTCATTAAACATAATCAAAGTATGTTTACATCATAACATAAAACTATTATAACTCCCACTTGAATTAAGATTATATTTTAAGATACCTAAGGCCTATGCCATTGGCATGATACTCATGCTTAGTCTGTGAAAATATTTTCGTCAAAGGATCAGCGACGTTCTCTTTGCTTGAAACACGGCTGATCTTCACGTCTCTTCTTTGAACGATATCTCTGATCAGATGATATCTCCTCTCTATATGCTTGGATCTCTGGTGCGATCTTGGCTCCTTTGCCTGTGCAATGGCTCCATTGTTGTCACAATACAGCGCCACCGGCTCAGCAATGCTCGAAATCACACCAAGTTCAGAGATGAACTTCCTTATCCAAACAACTTCCTTCGCAGCTTCAGAAGCAGTGATGTATTCAGCTTCAGAAGTGGAGTCAGGTACGGTGTTTTGCTTGGAACTGTTCCAACTAACTGCATCGCCATTCAGATAGAAGACGTAACCAGACTGAGACCAGGAATCATCCTTATCTGTCTGAAAGCTTGCATCCGTGAATCCACTAATAACAACTCCTCACTTCCTCCGTACACCAAGAACATATCCTTAGTATTCCTCAAATATTTCAGGATGTTATTGACGGCAGTCCATTGAGTCTCACCTAGATTTGATTGGTACCTACTTGTCATAGCTAATGCACAAGCAACATCTGGACGAGTACAAATCATAGCGTACATGATGGATCCTATTGCATAAGCATAGGGAATCCTACTCATGCGTTCTCGCTCTGCAGGTGTCTTGGGACACCCTGTCTTGCTTAGAACCATGCCATGAGACATTGGTAAGAAGCCCTTCTTGGAATCATGCATACTGAATCTGCTCAAGACCTTATCTATGTAAGTGTCTTGACACAATCCGATCAACCTTTTAGGTCTATCTCGATAGATCCTGATTCCAAGAATATAGGCGGCTTCCCCCATGTCCTTCATCGAGAAACATTTTTTCGAGACAAGCCTTAATGGACTTCAGCAACAAAATGTCATTTCCGATAAGTAAGATATCATCCAGGTACAGCACAAGAAACGCAATTGCGCTCCCACTAAACTTCTTGTATACGCATCTTTCTTCTTCGTTCCTGATGAAGCCAAATTCTTTGACTGCTTCATCGAAACAAAGATTCCAACTCTGTGATGCTTGCTTTAATCCATAAATGGATTTGTGAAGTTTGCATACTTTCCCAGCAGTTTTAAGATCAACAAAACCCTCGGGTTGTGTTATATACACATCCTCTTCCAGAATACCATTCAGGAATGCGGTTTTGACATCCATCTGCCAAATCTCATAATCATAATGAGCACCAGTTGTTAAGAGAATCCGAATAGACTTAAGCATAACTACTGGAGAGTAGGTTTCATCATAGTCAACACTGTGAACTTGTTTGAAACCCTTAACTACCAGTTTAGCTTTATAAATATGTATGTTAGCATCCACATCAATTTTCTTCTTGAAAACCCATTTACACTCGATTGCTTTCGCACCATGAGGTAAATCGACAAACGACCAAACTTGGTTTTTCTGACATGGATCCCATTTCGGTTGTGTGGCCTTTAACCACTTTTCGGAGTCAGGGCCCATCATTGCTTCTTTAAAGTTTGCAAGTTCATCATTGTCAATGATCAACAAATCATGTCCTTCGGTCACGAGGAATCCCAGATATCTCTCGGGTTCATGGCGGATTCTACCGGATCTGCGAACTTCATGCTCTACAAGTGTTGATTCGACAACATCGTGCGAGTCTAACTGCTGCTCTTCCTGTACGGATTGAGTAGCTTCCTGTAGCTCTCAAATTTCTTCGAGTTGTACTTTACTCCCACTGTTTTTCTTAGAAAGAAACTCCTCTCTCAAGAAAAACACCATGTCGAGCAACAAACACTTTTGTTCTCGGCTTTCGGTTGTAGAAAATGCACGCCTTGGTTTCCTTCAGATAACATCCCCAAATCTTTAGGTGACATTTTATCGGATATTAATCGTTTCACATAAACCTCGCATCCCCAAAATCTTTAGGAAAGATAGATTGGGAATTTTTTCCCGTCCACATCTCATATGGTGTCTTTGCCACTGATTTTGATGGCACTCTATTCAGCGTAAACGTAGAAGTTTCTAGAGCATATCCCCAAATGGATAACGGAAGATCAGTGTGACTCATCATTGATCGAACCATGTCAAGTAATGTTCGATTACTTCTCTCAGACACACCATTCCATTGTGGTGTTCCGGGAGGATTTAGTTGTGAAATAATTCCACAATCTCTCAGATGGTCGCTGAACTCTTGACTTAAGTATTCACTTCTTCGATCAGATCGAAGAACCTTAATACTCTTGCCAAGTTGATTCTGTACTTCATTTTGGAACTCTTTGAACTTTTCAAAAGATTCTGATTTGTATCTACTGAATCATCAGTAAATGTAATAAAGTAGTTGAAATTTCCTCTGGCACTTAGGCTCATCGGACCGCATACATCGGTATGTATAAGGAGCCCAATAAATCGCTGGCCCTTTCATTGAGTTTGTTGAAAGGAGCCTTTGTCATTTTGCCCAATAAACAAGATTCACATTTCTCAAATGATTCATAATCAAATGAGTCCAAAAACCTATCATGATGAAGTTTTTGGATGCGTTTCTCGTTTATATGCCCTAAACGACAATGCCAAAGAAAACTCGGGTCCGAATCATTTCCTTTGAAGCGTTTGATATTAATGTTATATATAGGTGTAAATTGGTCAAAATATAAAACATATTCGATAACGGGGCGCTGCCATAAAATAAGTCATCTCAAGTAAAGGAACAACATTTGTTTTTAATTGAAAATGAAAAACCTTCAGTAATAAAAACCGAAACAGAAACAATGTTTCTGCTTATAGCAGGTACATAGTAGCAATTTTCTAAAACCAAAA
>JAKUCM010004318.1:10000-14261 GCA_023374145.1 Lepidium sativum | reverse complement strand
TGCAAATATGGTCCAAGTAATAAATGCCCAAGTTTCTTTTGGATCCCAGTTCCAATATGAACCCCACGTCTCATTAGCCCATACAGCTCCTGAAAGAATGCCGACGGTTAAAAAGATAAATCCAAAACTAATAATACGAAAACTCCAAAAATCTAATTGTTCATTCAATTGATACCTATAATAATTTCTAGAAAAACTAAAATTACTGTTTTGTTGTAGTAAAATAGAATTTCTTTCATTTATGTAGTAAAGTACATCAAATGAAAATAATTCATTTAGTAAAAATTTTTTTTTGATATTCTTTTTCCAAAAAGTAGGTCTGACTTTGCGAAATGTAATAACTAGAAGAGCTATTGATAATAATGATCCGCATAACAGAGCGCCGTAGCCTAATATCATCATACTTACGTGCATCATTAACCATTGGGACTGGAGAGCTGGTACTAATATTGCAGACTGAGGCATTTTGTTTAAAAGACCTGAAGTAGCAAAACCCTGAATAAAAATAGCACTTGGCGCAGTTATTGCGTTTAAGTGATTTTTGTGTTTTTTATTAAAATAGGAAACCATATGAATAATTGAAAAAGCCCACGAAAGAAAAATTAATGATTCATATAAATTACTTAATGGAAAATGTCCTGAATAAATCCAACGAGTGAATAATAATCCTGTTATACCAAAAAATGTAATTACGATTCCTTTATCTGATGAATCAAAAAATCCTATGATTTCATCTAAATTAACTACTAAAGTTAAAAAATAAATTGTCAGTACAATTGAAACGACCGAAAAAGATATATGAGTTAATATATGCTCTAAAATTGAAAAAATCATAAAAAATTTGTTAAAAATTAATAAATTAATACTAGGTTTTACCCGATTTTAGAAAAAAAAAAGTCGGGTATTTTTTTCTTATAAACCCTTTTTTCTTATAAAACTTATAATATCTCTTTTATAAGATCTTATGCCGCTACTCGGACTCGAACCGAGATGCTATTGCACTGCTTCCTAAGAGCAGCGTGTCTACCAATTTCACCATAGCGGCAACTTGTTCAAAACAATACTAACAAGTTTTTATTCAATATTCAATCGTCGAGATAAAAAATTAAATAAAAATAAAGAAGTCAATTGACTGAAATTCACAATTGATTTAATGAATAAAAACTTGTTTCAATAGGTATTGGGGGTTTTAATTCAATTAAAATCTTTTTTTTTTTTTCTGAGTTATTTGAAATTATTTAAATTTACTTTTTGTCCTTGATATTTTTTTTTTCTAGAATACAATGAAAAATGTAACTAAATTAAAGTAGTTGGGACTTCAACCCAAAGACAAAACCCTAAATGCTCTTTATCATGTTTTTTTCATTTATATAATGAAAAAAAAAAATGATAAATTCAACTTATCAGTTCCATTAATAAAAAAAGGTTTTTTCGAAAAATGAAAACTTCTCCAAAATCCTTAGAAATTTTAAATAAAATCAGATTTTCCTAATTGCTAAAGAGAAATTAAAAAAAAAATTATCAAAATATTTATTTTGATGCATCTTTTTATATTCTACAAACAGTACAAACATAAGATTTTTTGATCACTTAAAAATCATATATTATTATTTATTATTATTATCTAATATTCACTTAATTGTGGACAGCTGCTTTTAGGAATTTCATTCCAAGTAAAGAATATAATAATTCAGAGAAATAATATATAAAGTTAATTTTTTTTTTCACTGAAAATTAATTTGAAGAACCTATTAATTTGGCTTAAAGATCTTTTATTTCCTCTTAATGAGGAAATAAAAGATCTTTCTTTATTTATTATTGCATGAAGGTAGTGTAGTGATGGGGAAAAAAAGAATCCCGTTTTTGGAACTAAAAAAAGGTGAACCTTTCTTTTTTATCTATATATTGTCTTTTTTTTTTTCTTTTGGTTCCTATTTTGTTATATGTATTCTAAAAAATTTTTTTTAAGTTAGGCTAATTCTAATTATTTATTATAGTGTTTTTTTTTTATTTATTTTGTTGTACAAAAAAAACTTTTGGAATTACCTGTAGAAAGTGATTTCCCTAACGAAAAAGCTTTCAAGGATGTCCAATATCCCTTCCTTTTCCAAATGTTTTTACGAATACGCTTTTTCGAGATAGAAGTACGTTTTTTTGGAACTGCCATTCAAAAATGAAAAAAAAAGTTTTTCAGTGGTATAATTGGATGTCAAAGACATTTATTATTCTTTCTTACTCCATATCGAGTTTTTTTTCTTTCAAATTTTATTATATATTATTTTCAAAACAAAAAAGATATTCAAAAGTTTAAAACCCAACGGTTTTTTACCTTTTTTTTTTTTTTGTTATTAAAAATTTTTTATTTAACGTTTGAAATCCGTACGAGAGTGCTTATTTCATTAATCTATACTTTTAGTATATATTATCAAAAAAATTATGAGATTTCTTCAGATCATATGTAAAAAAAATATCGATTATAATAATCTTTCTTGCAAATAAAAAAAGCTCACTTAGTGTACTGGAAGACAATCACTAAATTCCAGAATTCAAATTCATTTCTTAATTATTCTAAATAATCAAACTCAAATAACTTTGTTTTAGGTAAAGTTTTTTTTATATAATAAATATTAAGTAGTTTTTTGTCGTGTAAATCTTTGTTCTATTCTTAATATATGTATATAAATTATTGTAATACGGAATTATAATTAACTTTTTCTGTATCTGTATAAAATCACAATTTTATATTTTATTTAGTAGTAATAAAAAAAAGACAAATAATTTTTTTTGACAGTAACTTAGTAATATTATTTAATAACTTCTAATTTTTTGATTTGAATATATATTTCTTTTCAAAGATTTCTGAAAAATTATACTAATTCGAAAAAAAAAGTCTATTTAGGTTTGAAATCGCGTCCTTTTTTATTGTCCCCTTTGAAAAAAAAAATATATATACAAACCAGTGAATAAGAAATAATAAATTTAAGAATAAAATAAAAAGGATTTTTTATTTTATGGAACATACATATCAATATTCATGGATTATCCCTTTCATTCCACTTCCAGTACCCATTTTACTAGGAGTTGGACTTCTCCTTTTTCCGACAGCAACAAAAAACCTTCGCCGTATGTGGACTTTTCTGAGTATTTTTTTGTTAAGTATAGTTATGATCTTTTCACTCTATCTATCTATTCAACAAATTTTTGTAAGTTGCATTTATCAAAATGTATGGTCTTGGACCATAAATAATGAATTTTCTTTTGAGTTCGGTTACTTTATTGATCCACTTACTTCTATTATGTCAATATTAATTTCAACTGTTGGTATTTTGGTTCTTATTTATAGTGACAATTATATGTCTCATGATCAAGGATATCTGAGGTTTTTTGCTTATATGGGTTTTTTTAATACTTCAATGTTAGGATTAGTTACTAGTTCTAATTTGATCCAAGTTTATTTTTTTTGGGAATTAGTTGGAATGTGTTCATATTTATTAATAGGTTTTTGGTTCACACGACCTATTGCAGCGAATGCTTGTCAAAAAGCTTTTGTAACTAATCGTGTAGGGGATTTTGGTTTATTATTAGGAATTTTAGGTCTTTATTGGATAACAGGGAGTTTCGAATTTCAGGATTTGTTCGAAATATTCAATAATTTAATTTTAAATAATAGAGTAAATCTCTTATTCCTTACTTTGTGTGCATTTCTATTATTTGTGGGTCCTATTGCTAAATCCGCACAATTTCCTCTTCATGTATGGTTACCTGATGCCATGGAGGGCCCTACTCCTATTTCGGCTCTTATACATGCTGCGACTATGGTAGCGGCGGGAATTTTTCTTGTAGCTCGTCTTCTTCCTCTTTTTATAGTTATCCCTTCTATAATGTATATAATATCTTTGATAGGTATAATAACAGTACTCTTAGGAGCCACTTTAGCTCTTGCTCAAAAAGACATTAAGAGAGGTTTAGCCTATTCTACAATGTCTCAACTGGGTTATATGATGTTAGCTCTAGGTATGGGGTCTTATCGATCCGCTTTATTTCATTTGATTACTCATGCTTATTCGAAAGCTTTGTTGTTTTTAGGATCTGGGTCCATTATTCATTCAATGGAAGCTATAGTTGGCTATTCTCCCGATAAAAGTCAGAATATGATTCTTATGGGTGGTTTGACAAAACATGTGCCGATTACAAAAACGGCCTTTTTAATAGGAACACTTTCTCTTTGTGGTATTCCCCCCCTTGCTTGTTTTTGGTCTAA
>JAKUCM010004317.1:0-73505 GCA_023374145.1 Lepidium sativum | reverse complement strand
CCTTATAACTAGTTTATTTATTAGTTGTCTTATAAAATGTAATGAAATAATCAATTATAGGACAGAAATGTAATGTAGATTTATATAACTTTTATAAAACCATATAAAATATTATAAAATCAAAATATTAAAAATAATTTATATAACTTAAAATTATAATATTTTTATAATATTTTATAAACCAATTTTAAAATCGAACATTCAAAATATATTTTGTAGGATTTTATAAGATATCTTATATTATTAAATTTTTATAAGGTTTTTATAAGATAATTTATAATGTGGAAACCAAATTTTGAGATGAAAAAAAATTTAGTGGGAAGATGTTTTGGCGGAAATTTTTTTTTTTCAAAAAAAGTTTTTGACGGTAAAGATATTCATAAAAGAAACCAATTTTGACTTGAAAAAATTATAATCTAAGAGTATTCTGGTCATTGGTCAATAATGAAGAAAATTTTCTGAAAATGTCCAAAAATATAGACGGAAATAAAATTGTTGTCATTTGAGGGACATTTTTGTAATTTTCTCATACTTTCTTTTAATTATATTCTTGGTTTAAATTTTATAAGCGTAAGAATTTAACATAAAACACAGAAAATATATTACTATTTTGGTTATTTTCATAAAAATAATAAACACATAGAAATAAAATTTATTTTGAGAAATGCCTTAAAAGATTTATAATTATGAGAAATTCTCTTGTACTGTTCATAATTATTAAAAATCTCCTGGTCGTCTAGACATGTAGACATGGACCTAATCATCACTTATTTTACCTTTTTGCCTCTCGCCATCTAGATGTAGACATATGTCAAATATAACCACGATCAACCAATATTACATAGACATATAAAATATTATTTAAATGGACATGGATATATGTCTTATATTGCCATGATAAACTAGTGGACATGTACAATTTCATTTAAATTGACATGGACATATGTCTCAAATGTCTATAATTTTTTATAATGTTACATGGACATGTATAATTTCCTATCAATGGATATGGACATGTCCTCTGTGCCATTCTGTCTACCGTGTCATCATGTTCTCAAAAATCATGGGGCAATTTTTCTTTTCAACCAAAAATCAGAGCATTTTTTATGAGGTTAAACCTTAGGAAATTTTTCATAATTTTGCAAACTTTTAGGATAAATTTGATGATATTCTCTAGAAATAATGTCTTATGTAAGTATGTTGTTAATATCTTTGTATAGAAACTTTTTTGAAATTTTTCTTTCTATTTAACATGATTACATGAATTTCTTTTTGTGTAAAGATATGATGTAATAATAAGAAATAGCATAATATTGCCAACCAAAAAAAACAGCAACATAACATTTAAAGTAATACAAATTTACATATATAATATAGAAATGCCCTGGTCCTGTTCATAACATTCAAAAGAAAGTATAAAAATGCCCTGGTCCTGTTCATAACCATTTAAAATGTCCTAACCATCTAGATGGACATAATTATCAATTATTTTACCTTTTTGCTCCTCACCGTCTAGACATGGACATATGTCTCATATGGCCATGAACAACCAATGTTAAATAGACATGTACACTTTCATTCGAATGGACATAACATATATCTCATATGGCCATATAAACAAGAGTTACATGGACATGTACAATTTCATTCAAATGTACATGGACATGTGTCTCATATGGAAATGATCAACCGATTCATTCAAATGGACATGTACATATGTCTCATATGGCCATATAAACCATTGCTACATGGACTTGTACAATTTCATTTCGATGGACATGAACATATTGTCGCATATATGCCCATAATTTTTAAAATATTACATGGGCATGTACAGTTTCCTATTAATGGACATGGACATATTGTTACATATATGCCCATAGTGCCCTTCTCTCCAAAATCAAGGGGCAATTTTGTCTCCAAAAAAAAATTCTTTAGAAATATAGAGAAGAACATTTTTTTTGAAGAGAATAAATGCAGAAGAAATTTCGACAATGAAGGTAAACTTTGGGTTTGGGATTTCTTCTTGAAAGGATAAGATTTCGTGTCCACTTGGGCGATTTCTTCTTTAGAGACATAGACGATGCTTGGAAAAATTGGAGTTGGGGCTTGCGATTTCTTCTTTAAAGAAATGGGGCTTGTCAGATTTGGGGATGAAATTTTGGGGATTTCTCTTGTCTTCTAACAAAGGATAACAATATTTCGTCTAGTGTCCATGTCTATTGTCGATGTTCATGGCTTAGAATTTGTCCATGTTTAATATATTTGTCATTAGATATTTTACAAATCAATCCATTTCTTTATACTTACATTCAGTTATGTCCATATCTACATTTCCTAAGTTGACCATTTCCAAATGTAAGATAAACCTGTTTCATGTCCATGTATTCATTTTCTAATATGAGCATTGTCTATGTCTATTTTCGGTCATGTGTTTTGTCGATGTCTAGTTGCATGATAATTTACACATGTTCATGTCTAAATGAACTAGATAATGTAAGATAAATTTATTTCATGTCATGACAGATATGTCTATGTCCATGTATTCATTTTCTAATTTGTTACGTGTCCATGGACTTAGATTTTAATCATATCGCCACTTAGGATACTTCCTAACATGTCCGTGTCTAAATTAACACATATTCCTGTATAAAATATTTGGTCTATGTCTTTACATTGACATTGAAACATGTCCATGTAGACATTTTATAATTTATTTGTCCATGTCTTTATACTTACATTTCATATAATAGAGTTGATCCATGTACTAGAATTTTAGTCCATGTCTATGTTTTCATGTGTATGGTCTTAATATGTCATCATGTCTATGTCTCGTGATGTATTCTTGTCCATGTCTTGATATGTTTTCTAATTCATGTCTTAGAATTGTATTTTGTCCATGTCAATGTTAAAACATGTGAGTACATATATGAAATATATATGTCACTCATCAGACCAATATGTGATGCGAGCTTTGAATATGGTTACCGCCAAAATTTTCTCTTTGTCGTGGGCGATAATAAAAGTCATGAAAGCTTTGTTCTCTTCACTTGGCTCAACTCTCAAATGTTGCAAAATATATTGTTTAGGGGTCAAAGACATTAGAGTTTTCACTAATTAATGCGGCTACAAAACTTGAGAGTACATACAGACATACCTCCTTTAAGAACCTTTTCAATGGCCCGGTTAAAGTTGCAGCACCGACGTTTTTGTTTTCGAGGAAGCTAACAGTAGTAACATACCCCGTGCCAAAGCGGGATTCTAATCTGATTGAGGTTCCAATGCAACGCAGCCTGCCTTTAGCCATGATCCCTATTCGGTCACCTAACATATCAGCTTCTTCCACAGAATGTGTCGATAATATGATAACACAAGCAGTCATTGATTGTTGTATAATGTCCCACACATGTCTTCTCGTTATAGGGTCCATACTCGTTGTCTACAAACCACAAATGCATAACTGAGTGAATGAGTTAACAACAAAAAAAGCAAAAATTTGATGTGTATGTAAGCAAATTTTGTTAAAGAGGAAATGTTTGGTTGCAAGAACAGTTCATATAGAAAAACCAGTTTGGGATCACCAATGAGTGATATTGCAACACTGAGTCTGCATTTCATTCCACCACTGTAACTTATAGCTCTAATTTTCGATGCTTCTGTTAGTTTTACATCTGCTAGTAACTTCTCTGCAATCTGTAAAAAGAGAAAATATGCTTAGGAAAGTCATGAATTGCAAGAGATTCATATCAAATCAAGTATTTTGTAATAAGTGAGTGAATCAAGTAGATATATCTATATTGGTGACATGTACCGGTTTGATCGATGCTGGTGGCAACCCTTTGATGCTAGCAAAGAGGTGAAGGTGCTCTTCACCAAACAAAGCATCCCAAAGAATATCAAACTGTTAAAACAGAGAGTAAAAGACAAACCATTTTAAGCATATATATATATATATATAAATTAAATTGGTTTACTTCTAGTCTTAAGGAAAAACTCCTATCATTTTACGAATGTTGGACATGCCAACAGAGCTTCTAATGGAGTCTCCATAAATGATTGCTGTTTAAGTTAATCAAATAGATCCTCTTAGAATTGTTCAATTTCTCCAAAAACATGCTTCATCCGAATTCACAAACAAAAAGGTGAACAAACTTTCTTACCATCTCCACGAGTGACTGGATTTATGCCAGTTAAACAACTTATAGTAGTTATGTTCCCTGCGCCGTTGGGTCCAAGAAGGCATAACAACTGATCTTTGGAAACATTAATCCACAAACCTGAATACTTACCATGAATTAGCTGAAGAATACATGTCACTGTTGTAAAACATTAATATCAGATGCACGAGGAACAACTTTTGCAATGAGTATACCTTTACAGCATGAAAAGGGGCAGTCTTTTTGCATTTGCAGCATCCAAGCTTTGTCATTCTAGGATATGTCTTTGCAAGATCACAAAGTGATGTTACGATCAGCTACTCCATCCATAGCTTGCTGTTTAACTAAAGTCTCCTCTTGAAGCACATCTTCATCATCTGGCTTAGTATTTTCTTTATGTGGAACAGAACCAATACAGCTACAAATGCTCCCTTCTGCAAAGTGTAGAAACAAGTTGGCTTGTGTTTTCCAAACACACAAGAGGTTTTATTAGTGCAATAGGAGCATACCTTCTATTTTTTTGCCTTCTTTGCCAGTCCAATAACTAGGTTTCACACAGTAGAAGATCAACTTCCTCACACAGTAGAAGATCAAAAGAATGTCCCCACTATCCATATGTATATCTTGTTCTGCCAAAAGTTCAGAAAGATATATTGGTCAGAGGTGAACATGTAATGTATAAGGTGAAAGGTTTGTTTGCATCGGGTTCACTCCTTAAAGACTAAAATTATACTCAAATTATATATATAAAAGCAGGGTTGTCTCTTCTGGTGCTGACACATCAGCATGATACATCATCTAAAAAACACCAATTAAATTGGTTGATTAATCCAACTCATCAAAAACTAACTTTCCTCTCCACTACTTAACCTTCAAGTAACCATTACTCTTCACGAATCTAATCACAACTCTGTCCATAACCTACAGGAATTTCCAACACATGTCAGCTGATACGTTTTTACTCTTATGTCTCTTTTGAAACCATTGATATGTATGGTCGTTCTGTCTTATTTATATGCAGAGGTTGTCATGTACTGTTATATCACAAAGCATATATGAAGTCTGCTACTGTGATGTTTAATACATTCTTGTTTTTCAATCACAAAGTTTTACTAATGTTTGTAACTAAATCGGGTCATTTTGTATTATCTCTTCTATTATCAACAATAATTATGCTTTGTGTTCAAACAGATGTCACATTTTTATGTTCTATTACAAATAAGTTCATATAAGTAGAGGTTTCAGTTCATATTTACCTTTGTTTCAGAAGGCTGGAGTACTTTACAACACATGTTTAGTCACAGTCTAATTATTTTTCTTTTTCTCCTTCAACGATGGTCTATTGTATCGCCTTGTTCTGAATTTGGGTGATGTATACAAAAATCATTGAACATAGTCTTAAGTATTAGATGACTTGGATTTATAAAATAATTCCATTGGTTACTTTACTTAAAAAGATACGTGATGTTGAAACTTAAAAATGATGAGTTGTCAACACTACTTAACCTTCAAGTAACCAATACTCTTCACGAGACATTAACAATATAATTCAATTATTCTACATTAAAAGACATTAACTCACTTCCACTATTAACTTAAATCACTATACACATTTCTCTCTTATTACTATGAAGTCATTCTTATAATTAAATTTAAGGTAAAAACACAATAAATTTCATTTGGAATCCCAAAAGTTTCAATGTTAAGGTTGAAATATATTGAATTCTGTTAATCCATTCACCTTTGTACAAATAAGAAATTATAACGTTTAATTATTTCTCTTCCTACACTTACAACTACAAGAAAATAATTAACACATATCTTAATTACTATGAACACACAATTAAATCATCCAGTGACTTCTCAACTCTCCCAACTCATATCTATATAATCGTACATGACAACAACTTGTTCTATCTCCAGTAATTCATCCTAAATTACTATCATATGGCTTCTCAAACACCAAATTCCTCTGCTCTCATTCCAAAAAACATACCTCTCACTAAACTTGTTGTGGGGAAAACAATGCAGCATGTCATGGTCCGCATTTTACGTATGTGGGAGGCACGAAACCCCAAACAGAACGGAGCTCTCATCAGCCTTGATTTCTTACTATTGGATGAAAAGGTATGAAAGTCGTCTATTATGGGTTTACTTTTGATAAAAAGGATGTAACTAACATCTCCACTAACATAAAACTCTACCAATAGTTCTTACCTACAACAAAAATCAAAGTAATTATGTGCTCTACCTGCTTAACGTTTTCTTTTAACATAAAATGTGCTAATATAGTTTTCTATGTTTCAACTAATGTACTTAATGTACAAATCATTCCCATCGATGTTCAGTACTTTACACATCCTTTTCGCTTATCCATACATGTTCAGGAAACCGTAATGCAAGGGTCCATCTACCACCGTCGCATGGAGAAATTCAAAAACCAGCTCGAAGAAGGCAACATTTATATACTTAACAACTTTGAGGTTATCCCCAACTATTCTCACTACAAGATTACAGATCATCAACATTCAATTGTACTCAATGGTACGGGATGAGTTAAGTTACAATAAAGATGAAGAAAGAGCTAACCACATTCAATTGTTGTCCAACCTAAATGAAGAGTAACTTGCCGTTTACGAAGCAGTCATGGATTCAATCATCAACTGCAAAGGAAGACTATTTTTCGTTAATGGCCCAGGTGGTACTGGAAAACCCTATATTTATAGGACAATAATTTTCAAACTCCGATCCGAAAAACATATAGTCATCCCTGTTGCAACTTTAGGTATAGCCGCAACACTTCTACCAGGAGGAAGAACTGCTCGTTCTCGATTTAAAATACCAATAGATCTCCATGAAGACTCGATGTGTGATATCAAACCAAGAACAATGCTCGCAGAATTGGTTGAGACAGTAGATCTAATCATATGGGATGAAGCACCATTGGCACATCGTCACACTTTTGAAGCATTAGATCGCACATTAAGAGATATCATGAGTTTTACCGACCCAGATGCAGAAGCAAAACTATTTGGGGGAAAGACAATTTTGTTAGGTGGAGATTTCAGAAAAATATTACCAGTCATCTCACAAGGAAGCAGACAAGATACAATTCTCGCAACACTTAATAGATCTTACATTTAGCAAAGTTGTTACGTTGCCACTCTTACCAAAAACATGAGAATGAAGCAAGACGAAAAAAACTTTGCTGCATGGATTTTACAAGTTGGGAATGGCGAGGGTAAAAGTGTCAATACTCTGAACGAAGCTTCTCTAGAAAATTACTATATAGAGATCGAAGACACATTACTCTTGAAAAAGGAGAAAACTCAATGAGAGAAATGCAGGAAGCAACATTCCCAAGTCTCGAAAACTCTTTCCAAAACTGTGTATATCTGCGAGATCGTTGGTAGAAACATACTCACCCTCGTACATTTTCCAAACTTGAACTTGATAACTATCTCAACCTCATACGATCGTCGTCCAAATCACTAACTTACAAACTAATTCAACCCTGTTAGTTTTACTTAGAACATTTTAGAAAACTCAATCGTTTTCCACCGAACAAAACATGATACAACGAGTTTTAACCCTATATCCTACTGCAAGTGCACAACAAACGTAATAGTATTTAGGGATCGAATCCACGAAAACCAATTGCTACACTAACGATTTGATTATTTAACTAGAGCTAAGTCGGTAGATGTTTTGAGTGCAATAAAGTGTAACTAGGAAATTAACGTAAACAATATCTAAGGCATCAAGTTTAGGGGATTCACAAGGAAATCAAGGGTAGGATGAGGAATCTATTCAGGCAAGATCAGTTTCGTTCTCGACTAAGAAATAACAGTTGACTAACACACTCTCGCAGCGATAATCACTATGCCTAGATCCTAGAGATCCTAACACTCGTTGGTTCTGGGATTCTAACCATGCAATATTGACGGTTCCTAAGTGTCCACAAGCCAACCTATCATCAACTCTCGTTGGTAGTGGAGGTGTTGCTTACCTAGAAAGGTTATGATTCTTATTAACTTCTGGGATAATAAGCAACATGAGAACATAGATTAGTTAGCTACTCTAACATAAGCATTAACCATGTTTCTAGGTTGAGATTCCATAATTGAGACATATTTGTTCATCATCCTTCATTCCCTATAAGATCCTTAGAATACCCTAAACCTGACTATGAATTACACAGACATGAAAATAGAGAACAAGCGAGCAATTGTAAGGAACTTCATTCAAAACTCAAAATAGATGCAATAGAGGTTCATGGATCTTCTCTAAGATGTAGAGATCTTAATCCTTCTCCTCTAGGTTACAATAAGAGTCTGCTACTTTTTCTCCCTGTAAAAGTATATCTAAAAACGTGTTTTTTTAACCTACTATATAGAATAAAACCAACTGGCACAAAATAAGGAAATTTCTTTTTTGCTTCGCAGAGTTGTGCATCGATCGATCCTTTGACTGCCCGATCGATCAACCTTTCTTCATTCGATCGTGAAACTTCTGTATCATGCAAAGGATCGTGCGCAAATTCTCCTTAAATGGCTTGATCGATCTCTGAGTGCTAGGTCGTGCAATAGATCGTGGGGCATAACATAGACGAGTGGGGGTCGATCGTGTCAGGCGTGAGAAGTCGGTCATCAGATCGAGCGCAAGTTTCCCTATCTCAAGTTACGATCGATATATCTTGGTGTTTCTCGATCGATCGTTCAACTCGAAGTGGAAAAATCCAAAGTTAAGCTCCATTCTTGCTCAGCATGTGGGATCCAAAGTATCCTTGCATTTTGTACCTGAAAAGACTCAAAGAACACGACAAAAACTAAAGAAAACATATGAATTAGTAAGCTATAAGTTGATATAAATGAGGTATATCAATTCCCCCAGACTTGGCTTTTTGCTTGTCCTCAAGCAGATACCCAAGGATCTAACAAGAAGATATAAACTCAAGAACTCATTCATCATAGGAATTTAACATCTCAAAACTTGAGCAAAGAACACTCAATTCCCCCACACATAACAACTAGTCCATCCTAACTCCAAAATAAGACCCAAAATTTCTAGATCGCGACACCAACCTCTTAAGAGTCTAAGTGCGGCCTTATCCAGAGACTATCGATCAAAAGACACATGGACTCATTCCCAACACTAAGTACCCACCATGATGTGGTTCTTTTCCTCTTATTCTTTTCTTTTCAAACTGATTTCTCCCTACTTTTCTAGGGTATCATTGTATTTTCTTTTTATCGGCAGTTTTTCATCTTGCAATTTCAAAGTTGTGTAATGCGAGTAGCTTCATTGGAGTTTCTCTCAGTAAGTGAGTTAGAAAGGTAAACAAGAATATGTCTTTGGATGTGTTCTTAGAACTGTCCAGTTTACCTTAAAAACAAGCAGCGTCACTGAGAAACTTTTACCCTAGGCGTACTTTGATTTGTTGAAATTTAGAGTGCAAGAAGTTTTGAGAAGAGGAAAACCAAACTTTTTGGGGTTTCTCGAAGTGAGATTGATAGTCCGATCTAATGTATACCAACCCTCTAGACAAGGAAATTAAATCAGGTTAAGTTTGAAGTTGATACCGGATTTGCGAAACAATCGAGAGGAAGTGGTTTTAAAACGCACAGTTGATGAATCTATGGGTATTCTAATAGTCAACAATGCTTATCAGAAATCAGACAAATGGTAGTTGACTCCTATGAAATGTACCATTCCTGAGAAATCATAGTTGTTGGACCGACAAACGCTTATCTAAATCAATGTTAGACTCAAAAGCAAAACAAAAAAGAGGAACTTTATTAGCAAACAAACGGTTCTCCCCCAGAATTACTTCCCACCGTCTCAGTGTGAAAATTAGTGAGAGGGAGAATGAAAGGAACCAAAAGAAGTAATTGAATATTGTTCTCGGATTTTGAAAACGTACCTGGAGGTATGGATCGATCGAGCATCCCAGATCAATCGATCTATGAAGAGTTAGGGATGGAACGAGCTAAGTTTGGTCAACAGATCGTGCGCAAGAAGGAAATCGATCGGGCGTAACGTCACAGTTGATCGACGGATCGTGCGCAAACACAATCGGGCTGTCGATCCATCGATGTTTGCCATTTTGTCGATCGGCGGATTGTGCGGCTTTCCTCTCCTCCTATTGCACGATCGATCTTCGTGTAGATCGATCAGGCCATACTCTCGTACCAGTTTCCTGAAAACATAAAACAACTTCGACTTAAAAACAAACAAAAAATACAGCAAAAACTAGCCTATTAGTAGGTTGTCTCCCACTCAGCGCTTGTTTAAAGTCAATAGTATGACTAAGAAGGACGATATGTGGTAGTTATATCAGTCAAAGAGATGAAATCTTCATTGACTTTGTCGGGGGAACGAGAATATGGTTTAAGGCGCTGCCCATTCACCACAAATTCTTCTCCTTATTTATTGAGCAGAACCACAGCTCCATACGGTCTGACTTCCTTGATGGTGAAAGAACCATACCACCTTGACCTAAGCTTTCCAGGAAAAAGTTTTAAATGGGAGTTAAACAAAAGAAATTTATCATTAGGAGCAAAACTCCTGTTAAGGATACGTTTATCATTGGCGGCTTTTGTCCGTTCTTTGTAAATCCTCGAGTTGTCGTAAGCCAAGTGTCGAATCTCTTCAAGTTCATGTATCTGTAGTGACGGTCTTTCCGAGGCAGATTTGATATCATAGTTGAGATGCTTGATAGCTCAATTAGTCTTGTATTCGAGCTCGGTTGGGAAGTGACAGGCTTTACCATACAACAGATGGAATGGAGTTGTTCCTAATGGTGTCTTGAACGCGGTTCCATAGGCCCAAAGAGCATCATCCAACATAGCCGACCAATCTTTTCTAGTTGTACAAACGGTTTTCTGCAGAATGCTCATGATCTCTCGATTAGAGACTTCCACCTGAATGCTCGTTTGAGTGTGATATGGTGTAGCAACCTTGTGATGAACTCCGTACTTTTTCAGCAGATTGTTAAACCTTTGGTTAATGAAGTGAGAAACACTATCACTGATTACAATCCTCGGAATACCAAATCTTGAAAAAATGATATGCTTGAACATCTTGATAACCACCTTGGCATCATTTGTCGGACTAGCTATTGTTTCAACCCACTTAGACATATAATCCATAGCAACAAGTATGTATTGGTTCCCAAAAGAGATGGGGAAGGGTCCCATAAAATCGATTCCCCAGACATCAAACACCTCAACTTCGAGAATGAAGTTCTGTGGCATCTCGTTTCTTCTACTTATGTTACCTTGTCACTGACAAGAGTCACATGTCGAAACAAATGAGTATGTGTCACAAAACATCGTGAGCCACTAGAAACCTGATTGAAGAACCTTCGTGACGGTCTTGAAAGTGGCGAAGTGACCTGCATATGAAGAATCATGACAATGGAACAATATACCAGGAATCTCATTTTCAGAAACACATCGTCTGAAGATGCCATCAGAGCATTGCTTGTACAGGTAAGGAGCATTCCAGTAGTATCGTCTGACATCCCTCAAAAACTTATTTTTTATGTACCCATGAAACTCAGGAGGGTTAACGTCTGCAGTGAGATCGTTGGCATATCGGTAAACCACGGAGTGCCTGGAACGCGAGGAGGATCAGTGGGCGACTGACAAGCCTTATGAGTGGTGTGTATACGATAAACTTGTTCTTCCCGTAGGCTATCATCAAGGGGAATGGAATTGTCAATTTGTAGTCTTAAAAGGTGGTCTGCAACTCCATTGTCTACACCTCTTTTGTCTTTGATCTCAAGATCAAACTCTTGCAGCAACAATACCCAACAAAGTAGCTTAGGCTTAGCATCTTTCTTGGAGAGAAGATACTTAAGAGCGACATGATCCGTGTGTACAATCACCTTAGAACCAACAAGATAGGATCTGAACTTCTCAAAGGCAAAAACTATAGCCAAGAGTTCCTTTTCTGTAGTTGCATACTTTCATTGAGCATCATCCAGTGTTTGGCTAGCATAGTAGATTACATGCAACTTCTTGTCCCTTTTCTGCCCCAGAACAGCTCCGACTGCGTAATCACTCGCATCACACATAATCTCGAAAGGTAGTTTCCAATCCGGTGGCTGAACTATCGGTGCACTAACTAAAGCTCCCTTCAATGTCAGAAAGGCTTCTTCACACTCTTTGGTAAACTGAAACTTAACGTCCTTGCACAGCAATAGAGTGAGCGGTCTGGCTATCTTCGAAAAATCTTTAATGAACCTTCTGTAGAAGACGGCATGACTGAGAAAACTTCTGATTTCCTTGACTGTGGTTGGTGATTTCAAGCTTGTCATTACTTCAATCTCCGCCTTGTCAACCTCGATTTCTTTCCTTGATATTTTGTGACAGAGTACAATTCATTTTGTAACCATAAAATGGCACTTCTCCCAATTTAGTACTAGATGCTTGTCCTGACATCGTTGGAGAACCCTGCAAAGGTTAGAAAGACAACCAGAGAAAGAAGAATCATATAGAGAAAAATCATCCATAAAAACTTCAATCATATTAATGAAAATCGACATCATGCATCTTTGAAAAGTGGTCGGAGCATTGCATAACCCAAATGGCATCCTGCGATATGCGAATGTACCGTAAGGACATGTAAAAGTCGTCTTTTCCTGATCGTCTGGGTGAATGGGGATCTGAAAGAAACTTGAATAACCATCTAAAAAGTAGTAGTAAGAGTGGTTAGCAAATTTCTCAAGCATTTGATCCATGAAGGGCATAGAGAAATGGTCCTTCTTAGTAGAGAAATTTAAAGTTCTGAAATCAATATACATCCTATGACTTGTGACAGTTCTTGTAGGTATCAATTAATTATTCTCATTCTTAACTACAGTAATTCCTCCTTTGTTAGGTACGACATGGACTGGGCTAACCCAATTACTATCGGATATAGGATATATGATCCCTGCTTATAGCAATTTCATTATCTCTTTTTTGACAACTTCTTTCAGATTTGGATTCAACTTCTTTGGTTCTCTATAGAGCTTTTAGACTCATCGATCAGATGTATCCTATGCATGCATAACTCGGGTGAAATATCAGGGATATCGTCTAATGATTAACCTATAGCCCTACGGTACTTTCGAAGTTCTCTAATAAGCGTCTCTAATTCAGAACCATTCAACTTAGCATTAACGATTACAGGATAGGTAGAATTAGGACCGAGAAGTACATACCTTAATCCTGCTGGGAGAGCCTTAAGCTCAACTTTGGGAGCTTTTAATTCGCTCAAAGGGTCTTTCAAGGCTGAGGGCACGAATGGTTTTGGAGGGTCTAAAGCTGCATAGGCTATCATTTCCTCAATCTGCTTGCATGAATCCAACATTCTGGTGTAGAATGCTGCTTCGTCGTTAGCAAACCCACATTCCGACTCTATTCTTGTAAGCGCAAGCTCAAGAGGGTCCTCAATGTATGCCTCTTCATTCAATTGTTCTAAAATTTCTTCAAAAGAGTCGACAGGGAAGGTCATGCCATTCAACATTGGTTTCTTCAGCATCCTATCCATCTCAAATCTCATCTTCATATTCCCTAGTTGTAGGTCTATTCTTCCATTCATGACATCAATCATAGCACCTACTGTTCGGAGAGAAGCTCGACCTAAAATGAGAGGATCCTTAGGTTCCTCGTCTAGCTTCAACACCATGAAATCGGTTGGTACCAATGTATTTCCAACCTCAACATCAAGATCCTCGAGAATACCCACTGGATATTTCACTGAACGATCTGCGAAGATAAGAAAGATCTTTGTTTGCTTGAAGTCCGAGAATCCCAACCTCAATTCTACAGAATATGGCATTAGGTTTACACTTGAGCCTAGATCACACAATGAACGCTCAAAAGTTACAGAACCTATCTGAACTGAAAGTACAAATCGTCCATGATCTTCTTCTTTCTTAGGAAAGCGATTTTGAAGTTTGGAACTGCAATCTTGCGTGATCATCATTACCCTATCTTCTCCTATGAACTTATTCGTCACTAGGATTTTAACATAGCTCTTAAGTGAAGGTATCATCTGCAAGGCATCAATATAAGGCAACCGAATAGACAAATCTGATAATAACTCCTTACATTTGGCGTTCTCTAAATCCTTTTTGGACTTCTTTGGTGGGATGGGGTACGGTGGTACCGGAGCGTATGATTTTTCATGTACTACTGACAGCTCTGGTATCGGTGTAGGTGTGACCGTTTCCTCACAAACCTCTTCAGCTCCGTCGTCCTCAACATCGACTACTACTCTCTCTGGTCTCGGTCTTTAGGGGTTTGCTTCAAGTTCCCTACCACTTCTCAACATAATAGCATCACAAGGTTGATGATCATCGTTTGCACCCAGAAGGGAGGCCGTGTTCTCCACCTTAGACATAACATAATCAATCCTGAAACTCAACTCTGAATACATAACTCACATCTGGTTATTGATTTCGGATGTAGTCCTAGATTGACCCTGAATGACCTGCTCCAATAACGCTTTAATCTCGTCATTAGATGAAGAAGTGGGACCTTCTGTGACCTTTTGCTCGGTGTAAAATACTTCTGATTGAAGGTCCTGAAGGGTCGATTTCTTCTGTAATGGGTAAGGTTTAACATATTTCCTCCTAAACTCACTTGAAGCTATAAACTGATCTAGCTTCTCACCTATGCCTGCGACTCTGTCTATCTCGGGTGAATATTTTTCGTGCTCACGTAAATCCCATGTACTCACAGCCAAATTCTCAATCAGCTGGAAAGCGCTCTCACTGGTGTTTCTAGTGAAATCTCCCTTGCTTGAAGCATGAACTAGCTTCTTAAAACTCCAACTTAGTCCGCTATAAAAGAAGTTCAGAACTTGTTCATCGTTGAAGACATGGTGTGGGCAATCCCTTCTATATCCTTTCAACCTATCCCACGCTTCTCCAAAAGACTCATCGTCTCTTTGATGAAAATTTGAGATCTGGTTTTTCAACTTAGTAGTCTTTTCTTTGGTGAAGAAATGATCCATAAACTTGCTTCTAACTTGTTCCCATGAGGTTAACGACCCTGCTGGCAAAGACTGGAGCCATTTGGTTCCCTTTTCTTCCAAAGAAAATTTGAAAAGTTTGCACTTAGCATAATCCTCAGGTATCCCTCTAGGTGCGGTTGTACTACAGAATTCCTCAAAGTTTTCGAGATGATCTATAGGGTTTTCAGCAGGAAAACCGTGAAAGGTAAATTGTCTAACCAATGCTATCAAAGGAGGGCTCAACTCATGCTCAATGCATCCCTCTGGTAAACTAACAGAAATCGCTGATCGACATTGATAGTAGTGATGAGGTGTTTCTATTTCACCAATGGCCCTTCTTGGCATATGTTCTATTCTAGCATCTCTTTCCTGTTTCAGCTCTTTGATCTCTCGCCTTAACTATTCTAACGTAGCTTCTTGGCTTGTAAAATCGACTACGTTCTCTTCTCCATCAGTCATTATGAAAATAGTACCTGAAAAACAAAACAAATAAATAAAAACAAAAGGTAAACGAAGGTGTCTTAGTCTCTAACGCAATAAATAATCGAAAGGCACTGTTATTGGCCCTTGACAACGGCGCCAAAAACTTGATACAACGAGTATTAACCATATATCCTACTGCAAGTGCACAATAAACGTAATAGTATTTAGGGATCGAATCCACGAAGACCAATGGCCACACTAGCGATTTGATTATTTAACTAGAGCTAAGTAGGTAGATGTTTTGAGTGCAATCGGAGTGCAATCGAGTGTAACTAGGAAATTAATGTAAAACAATATCTAAGGCATCAAGTTTAGGGGATTAACAAGGAAATCAAGGGTAGGATGAGGAATCTATTCAGGCAAGATCAGTTCCCGTTCTCGATTAAGAAATAACAGTTGACTAACCTAATCTCGCAGCAATAATCACTATGCCTAGATCCTAGAGATCCTAACTCTCGTTGGTTCTGGGAATCTAACCATGCACTATGACGGTTCCTAAGTGTCCACAACCCAACCTAGCATCAACTCTCGTTGGTAGTAAAGGTGTTTCTTACCTAGAAAGGTTCTGGTTCTTATTAAACTTCTGGGGATAATACGCAACCTGAGATCATAGATTAGTTAGCTACTCTGACCTAAGCATTAACCATGTTTCTAGGTTGAAATTTCATAATTGAGACCTATTTGTTCCTCGTCCTTGATTCCCTATAAGATCCTTAGAATACCCTAAACTTGTCTATGAATTACTCATACATGGAAATAGAAAACAAGCGAGCAATTGTAAGGAACTTCATTCAAAACTCAAAATAGATGCAATAGAGGTTCATGGATCTTCTCTAAGGATGTAGAGATCTTAATCCTTCTCCTCTTAGGTTACAATAAGAGTCTGCTGCTTTTTCTCCTCTGTAAAAGTATATCTAAAAACGTGTTTTTTTAACTAATATATAGAATAAAACCAACTGGCACAAAATAAGAAAATTCCTTTTTTGCTTCGCAGAGTTGTGCATCGATCGATCCTTTGACTGCCCGATCGATCAACCTTTCTTCATTCGATCGTGAAACTTCTGTATCATGCAAAAGATCATGCACAACTTATCCTTAAATGGCTCGATCGATCTCTGAGTGCTAGGTCGTGCAATGGATCGTGCGCATAACATAGACGAGTGGGGGGTCGATCGTGTCAGGCGTGAGAAGTCGGTCATCAGATCGAGCGCAAGTTTCCCTATCTCAAGTTACGATCGATATATCTTGGTGTTTCTTGATCGATCGTTCAACTCGAAGTGGAAAAATCCAAAGTTAAGCTCCACTCTTGCTTAGCATGTGGGATCCAAAGTATCCTTGCGTTTTGTACCTGAAAAGACTCGAAGAACACGACAAAGACTAAAGAAAACATATGAATTAGTTAAGCTATAAGTCGGTATAAATGAGGTATATCAAAACACTCACAACATCGATTATATTTCGAGCATTCTTCCTCTTCTATGAAATATTTTGGGATCCCCTTAAACCTCCATATTTTGTAATATTCACGTCTTTCTAACTATTCTGATTCCCCCTTATCGTGCCGTACACCCTTTATGCTACTTGTTCTGCTTTTTCAGGGAGAACCGACTACTTCTTTCAATTCTTTCCAAGTCTTTTGTGCGAGTCCCCAGTCCCCTACAATAATTTCAAACATACCTCTAGTAAATTTCATTTCCAGAGTTTGCTCATTAACTGAGTCTAGCCAGTTGCATGCATCTTCAATGTACCCAAGTTGTGCTTTAAGACACCTATAGTAGATGGTTTGGGAAATTCATTAGGACTGACTAATTATGTTCTATCATTCTTTTATTTTCTAATTTTTTTCACTTCTCGTAAATTTTTTAGCTTAGTATAATCGAGTTTATATACACTCCTTCCAGACTTAACTTGGTTTCCATGATCATCCATTTTTTCCTCTAGTTTTTTTACTCACCACATTCTTGTCATTCGTTTTTATCTCGGTCGTTTTCCCGCGTTTTCGCTTACCTTCGTTAACGTGGTTTCTGTCATTGTGTCCAGTCCCTTTCATAAAAAAAAAGAAAAGAAAATATACAATGTTTCATAATAGGTGGCATTGCATACAAATGTTATACAAAAGATGACATTTCGTATAGAATTCTTTATCTTTTTTGGTTAACCGAGAACTTTCAGTTTTATAGGAGACTGATACCTTTGAGAAGTAAGGATTTTGCATCATCATCCACAGAGGATAAGAATCTCCGAAAAACTCTTCCCCTTTTACCATAGTCCTCTTGAAAGCAGGAGAAGCTTATGAGAATATATCCCTCCCAAGTGAATCGAACTCATGATCCCTTAGACATTTGATACCATATGTAACTCAGTGAGGAGATCACTTCTGCCCACTAAGACTTAAAACTCTAACTTAATATTAAACATTCTAAGCATAAAAAGCAATCATGTGCAGCTTGTGTATTTCAACAAGTTGTATCAATCTGGTTGGTCTGCTAGTAGCAGCCAACATCGCACACATCGGCTGCACCATACTCCACGATGGCTTTAGAGCCCCTTAGTTGGGAAAGTACGGTCCGTAACTCAATCCTCCCTAACTCGTCAGCGTTTTTTGGGCTGAAGTGGTCCTGTTGGCTCACTCCAGACCATTTTCTTTTCCACATGGATTGTCGGCTCGTAGTTCAATTCCTCCACGTCACCACTTTTTAAGAGACACGTCACTTACTCATTTACTCACTCTTTATCTACTTTCTTTTCATCACAACATCAAATATGTAACCTCTTACGAGATGTCTCACAAATACATATTTAATTATTTATATATTATATAGTAATTCAAACAACTATCCTATTTTCAAACTTTCACAATGAGTTATATAACAAGGGTGCATCAGTCAACCAAAACAGATGATTCTTGCCTAGATTCGAAGGTCCAAGCGGTTTTGTTGAGTTCTTGAATGTTCCCTTTATCTAAATCTAAAGAAAACCTTACTTTCCTTGCAAAGATCTAGTTAGAAAACGACACTAAATATGACAAGTCGAACACAACAACTAGAACAAAACTCAGAATTCTCTAAGTCTGGAAATAGAGACTGAGTTGATGTCTTACCTTAAACTCGATGTAACTCTCTCAATACTACTCCGATCAACAATCGGTTTGAAGCTATAAAAACTACAGAGAAAGATATTTCCAGAACTACCAAAATCATCAATAGGCGATTAATATCAGATTAGTTATGGGCCCTGAAAAATAGTAGTTCGGACTGGATTCCTTACCCCTAGGAGGCTGCTCTATGTTGATCAATCAATTTCGGCAATGAAAATACTTGGTATGAGGCTCGAGTTTGCAGATTGCATAAGAGGAAGAAGCTTAGACAGCGCGGAATTGATGGGAATAAATAGGAGATCACAAGGTTTTGGTGCTAGGTTTAGATGATGCATATTTTCCATTTTTTTCTCAACAAACTTCTCGTTTGAACAATTCTTTTATTGGGCCTTATAATCCACGAAATTAATTCCTTAACCTAAGGTTGGGTTTCCACTATATCAAATTCTTCTTTTATGTATATGTACTTTTTCCATTTAAAAAAGACGGATTCTACCTCTCATGCATATTTCTTTCTTTTTCTTTGGTTTTTTCAAACGGTATTATCAAAGCCACAATTCTTCTCTCTTTTTATTCGATTCATCGGTTGCGAGTAAACAATCTCCATCTTTTCTTCCTCTTTCCTTGTTGTAAGTCCCATTAAATTTTTGGATAATCGTGATCTTTTTTGACCTTAAGGGAGTTGATTCTTTACCTCTTTCCTTGTTGTAAGTCACAAAATTCTAGGGTTTTCTAGAATTGCGCCTTGTGTTCAGCCCATTTAGTTTTCTTTCTTAAATTCCAATGTAATTTCATGTGAACCATAAACTTAATCTATAAAGTAAACCCATTAAGGACCTTGACGGCAACAATAAATAAAGGTAAATGATAAAGTTATATTCTTTTTTAAAAAATGTATAAATTCAAAAATTACATTAAGAGCGAATTGATAATAAATAAAGGTTAGTGATAAAGTTATATTCTTTTTAAAAGAAATTATAAATTCAAAAATTACACTAAGAAGGAATTAATTAGTATTTATGATATGTGCTTGAATATTATCTTAAATATTCATCTGTACTATCTGAAAATAAACAAAAAAATAGTATGTTTATAATAATTTTATTTTTACCATAACGTTCTCTTACTAACAAATTTGATATTTTTTTAAAACCAAAATATACTAATATAAACATGATGTTTAAATTAATGATATATTTATTATTATATAAGAGAATGTATTTTTATATATTAAGATTTTAGAAAAGCTAATAATAATTATGTAAATAAAAAATAAAATAAATGAGTTAAAGAATTTTATCGAAAATAAAAAAATATTTTTAATTATTATAAAAGATACAAATCTATTAACATTTCAGTTTTTATTATAATATCTATTATTTCATATCTTGTTCTATTTGGAGGAATTTTGACAATGAATCGAACCATATTGCCGATCTAATAGTTATTTATTGACAAAAAATATATATATACATGTGTGTGACTTATATCATTTAAGTATTCATGTTTAATGTAACTAAAGAATAGATTCACGATAGTAGAAAAAAAAATAAAAAAAGCAAAAGAAGAAGTCAATAATCCTTTCTAAATAACCCCAGAAAAAAAGCGAATAGCCATACACTTTTTTGTTGATGAGATTAAATTCATCGACTATATTTATTTAAGTTTGTTTTAAAAGTTAAATATAGATTCTAAAAACATTTATATAAAATCATCTATGTAGTAACCACAGAAACACACAAAACATTGAAAAACTACACAAGAAATCTCACACAAAACAAAAATGGCAAGAATTTCATTAACAGTATGTGTAATGTTACTTGTGACATTAAGCGGTGTCCATAAAACACAAGGAACCTTTTCGTTACCCCATTACTTGGAAAATTTCCCTAAAGTTTGTAAAGATTTTGACGCATTCGCAACTAAGGGTAATGTCAGAGTTCATGAGTGATCTAGAGAGTAAATGTCCTAAAACCGCAGAGTTCACAGACTTCTTTGCAAATTTGAAGGATTACATGGCATACTTCAGTTCGGCATCACCTGGATCAAAAGACAACATTGCCGAGATGTCAAAAAGTTCTGATGATCTCTTTAGAGCTATGTCTAAAATGGGTGGTAGCGGTAGTAACAGTAAGTTTTCATTTATGGTAATGGTCAGTTGCAGTACATTTCAAGTATTAAATGTCAATTTTGCTTTTTTTTTTGGTGGTATGTAGGCGGATGCATGGAGAGTGGTTGATAGCTTGTTGTCATTGGGAAAGAATTTGGTTGACATGAGAAGTGTGGATTGAAGGAGCTAACTTTTGAAGATAGAAAAGAATTGATTGGGAATATGGTGAAATGGACTCGATCAATCGGTCTATTCGTGAAGACAGCCTCTGAGAAAAAAGGGGCAATCTATTGATCTCTCAGTTTATGGAATTGACTATGACCCTTTTTTTCTTATTCTTCTAAAAGAACTCTGTCTGAAACACAAGAGACGTTCTCATTACCCCTTTACTTGAAGGATTTCCCCAAAATGGGTAAAGACTTTGAGCCTTTTGCAATATAAAGGTATGTCAGATTTTTTTGAATAGTCTCGAGAGCAAGTGTCCTGCGACAACAGAGTTCAAGGATTTATTTGCAAAGTTAGAGGACTTCATGACATGACTGTTCAAAATCTGCAGATGGCTTATAAATCTGAGATGCTTTTCAGGGCTGTGTCTGCTTTGGATGGCACTAAAGGCGAAACAGCAGTACCTTTTTATTTGACATTAATTGTTTGTTATATGGGATATAACATGTGTTCTTCCCAGTTTTATACGATAATTATATAATTTTATTGGCGTATAGGTTGATTATTGGAGGATGTTGGATGGTTTGTTGTCAATGGGAAAGGTTTTGGTTGACATGAAGAAGCACGGTTCGGGGGAGATAACTTTTGAACCAAGGAAAGAATGTTTCGCATCTATGATTAAATGGGCTCGTTCTATCGGTCTGTTCGTGAAGACAGTCTCTAAGGAAAAAGGGAAATCTATTGATCTCTCAGCTTTTGGAATTGATTATGTTAGTGGTAATGGACAAGGCAGTCCTGCAGACAAACACATCCCTGCTTCCAAATCCAAAAACGAGCTCTAACACTCCATAATTAATTAAAAGAAAAATAAAGCCTTCCAAGGAAATAGCAGTGCGTTCACTTGAGTTTTTGGATTTTTGGATAAAAATAAACATTATGATTTTTCTTTCTCTATTACAGTATTGTGATTTTGTTGAGAGAGTGAATATAAATAGTAAACATAGCAAATTGAAAGTTTATGTAACTTTTACCTCTCTAAAAACAACATCACAGTCTCTAGCTCATTCAAAGTGGGTCACTCATAGTAATTCCATGTGAGTGATTTTCTGAGTATTTTCCATGACTAATCTTTAAATCCCAGTGCAAGTAAGAAAATAATTCACATGGAGATTTCACTGTTCTCGCAAAAGGGAATATTAGTCTAATAATCATAATCAATCACAATACCCCGAACGCGTCTCTATCCATGTCCTAATACTTGTGATGATGGTTCATATATCACCGGAACATTCTCTGGGACCCGCATCTCCGGCGAGTGTCCAGAGATGCACATTAATCCCGACCCATCTTGTTGCCAATACACTTCCACCATTACTCCTCTAGGATTCTGTGTGTTTTCTGTTCCAGGGATACCTACGAATCTTGCTCCTATAGGTATCTGTACATTGAGTTTGTGTTCTTTAACTATAACTTCATGTCTCAAATATGCAAATAAGAGACGTCTACATGTGAAATTGATCATTTTTATGAACGTTGTAGATCAACTGAGATGCAAGATTCTAACTGTACTGAAAACTCACTTCCTTCAATGTCTTTGATTTTGGTAATATGATTTAGTGAATGTTTTGTGTAGGTGTTACGAGTGTAGATCTAAAAGACAAGTTGGTTTACGAGTTCCCAAAGAAGATGATTCCTTGGTACATCTCGGTGAGTAGACACTCACAGATATGACTTCACTATAACCGCAAGAACAAATACAACACTTGAGTTAAAAGATCAAGAAACACACCAAGAACCAAGCTCACACACTCTCTCTTGTGTCTCTCTTCTACTCAAGTAAAATCCTCACACCCCTCTTGTGATCCCTCATTCTCGGTTATAAAGACAAATTGAACATCTCACCATACCAGCCTCCCTCTGAAAACTTCCATCTTTGCTCAATCTTGACCAAAAAGAACCTTTCTTTTTCACGTAAAAGAGTGAGAAGACTAGTCAAAACTGGCCCATAAAACTGTGGCCCATTAGGTGATTCAGGTGTCATAGAGCCGGCCTATAGGATAAGCATGATGTTGATCTGCTACCTTATGGATCATGGACCTCGGCTCACGACTCGGCCCACTTCAGCCCACGAAGAATAAGAAGATGGTCCACATACTCCACCTCGTCTTCTTCATTATTTTGCGGTAATCGAGACATCTCCTCGACTTCTCCGTTGCGTCTCCGAGTTCCAAGAGAACCTTTCAACTTCAACTCTGTAACCCTAAACGACCAAACCAAAACACCATTTCTCATTCACTTATTCAAAAAATCAGAGAGAAACTCTCTCGTTTTTTCTTCGCCATAAAACCCAAATGTCATCTTCTAACAAGGTGGATCGCTGAGCAAGCCCAGCCGATCTAGTGCTGCCTCAAACTTTTTCACCGGAACCGATTTTGTGAGTATATCCGCCGGATTCTCCAAGGTACCGATCTTCTTCACTGTTATCTCTTCTTCTTCAACCAACTCTCTTAAGAAACTCATTATGACAGCCATATGTTTTGTTCTTTCATGATATACGCTATTCTTTGCGAGACATATGGCGCTTTGAGAGTCACAGAAGATCTCTGCATCCAGATCTCCGAGTCCAATTTCACAAGTAATACCTCTTAACCATACAACTTCCTTTGTGGCTTCTACTAATGACATATATTCTGCTTCTGTTGTTGACAGGGCCACTCAAGTCTGCAGCCCAGATCTCTAGCTAACGGTGTTTCCTCCCCCCTGAAAAATGAACCCCGTTATGGATCTTCTTCTGTCAAGTTCAGATGCATAGTCACTATCACAGAATCCCACAACCTTTTCTATTTTATTCTTCTTGAAAGTTAGGCTTAGATCTTTTGCATGTTTCAAATATCTCAATATCCATCTAACCGCATTCCAATGTTTTGTGTCACGATTCCCATGAAGCAACTGACCAGGCCCACATCATATGCCAGATCCGTACGCGATCCCACCATCGCATACATTAGACTTCCCACTGCACTGGTGTAAGGTACGTTCTACATCTGCTTCTCACAAATCTTAGCACTTGATAACTTGAAGTGAGAACCCATATGAGTTGAACTGTTTTATTCTCTAACTGGTTGAATGTTTTTAAAATTTTTTCAATATAAACCTTCTGAGATAATCTCAGAATTCCATTCACTCTGTCTCTTGAAATATCTATACCCAGTATCCTCCTTGCACTTCCCAAATCCTTCATCTCAACCTCTTTGCTTAATGATTTCTCTCATGACGCTTGATATTAATAACATATCATCGACATAGAGAAGCAAATAAACATAACAACCCCTCTTGAACTCTCTGAAATACACGCAATTGTCAAAATCACTTCTGTTGTAACCCTGAGATTGAATATACTCATTCAATTTCAAATTCCACTGTCTAGAAACTTGCTTTAAACTATATAATGACTTATGTAATAAACATACGCTTCCCTTATTCTCAAAACCTTCAGGTTGTTGCATATAGATAATCTCATTTAGGTTTCCATGTAGAAATGCCGTTTTTACATCCATCTCCTCCAATTCCCTATCATAATTCACCACAATTGAAAGCATTAACCTTATAGTAGTGTGCTTAACCACATGAGAAAACACTTCATGATAATCTACACCTTCAATCTATGTGAACCCCTTAACAACCAATCTAGCCTTGAATCTTTGTTTTTCAACCCCTGGAATTCTCGGTTTTACTTTGTAGATCCACTTGCATCCTATGGTTCTTAGGTCACTTGTCATAGGAATATCTGACCAGGTTTGATTCTTATTACAAGAATATATCTCCTCTTTCATAGCAGCCACCCATAGATCACGATCTTTTCCATTCACAGCCTCTGTGTAGGTCTTAGGTTCATCAAAATTTATGTCATCTGCAGCATTTAGTGCATAGTATGCCACATTGTTTTCAATGAACCTACTAGGACGTCTGATTTATCTTTTACTTCTGTCTTTAGACAACAAATAATCATCATAACCAGATTCCACCAATTAAGCATCATCTTCTGTATTTATCTCTTCAGTTTCTTCATTTAGATCATGAAGAACTCCACCTTGATATGTACCATGATCAACATCATTTGAGCTTTCAATTTCACTTGAACCCGTAGGTAGCACAAAAGAAACTCTCTTGTTCTTGTTGGCTTCCTTTTTTCTTTCAAAATCAACTGAAACTTTGTCAAAGTCTCTGTAAACCACATCTTCATTGAAGATCACGTCTCTGCTCACAATACATCTCTTGTCTTCTAAAGTCCATATTCTATAACCTTTGACACCCTGTGGATACCCCATGAAGATTCATTTCTTAGCTCTAGGTTTCAGCTTGCTTTGATCAACATGAAAATATGATAAACACCTGAATCTTCTCATGTGAGATAAATCTAGTTCCCTTCCTGCCCACAACTGTTCTGGTATTTGAAAGTTAATATGTTTTGAAGGAGTTCTATTTAATATATATAGACAATTGTAGATGCAGCTTCAGCCCATAAAGATTTTGATAGTTCAGTCTCTGTCAATAGGCTTCTGACCTTTTCCAAAATTGTCATATTCAACATCACAGCTATCCCATTATACTGCGGAGTGTATGGACACATTATGTGCCTTTAACCCCTTCTTGAGCACATAAATCATCGAAAACCTTATTGCAATATTCCAATCCATTACATGTTCTCAAAACTTTCAGCCTTCTTCCACTTTGATTCTCAGTCAAAGTTTTCCAATCAACAAACTTCCTATAAGCCTCATCTTTAGTTTTCAAGAAGTACACCCAAACCTTTCTAGTGAAATCATCAACAAACGATATATAATATTGACATCTTGCCAAACTTGGTGTTACATTTGGTGATCCCCATTTAGCAGAATGAACATATTCCAAAAATCCTTCAAAAACATGAATCCCTTTCCTGAACGACATTCTGTGTGACTTCCCCAGAATACATGGCTCACATTTCTTGAAGTATTTGATTTCACTATGTTTTATCAGCCCCTTTTCCTTTAATAGTTTCATGTTAGCAGCACTCATGTGTCCCAATCTGCTATGCCACAAATTTGTCATGTTTTCTGCTACCAATATCACATTAGCTTCAGCCTTCTCATGTTTTCCATTAAGGAAATACATAGTGTCTCTATAACTAGCTGTCATAACCACTCGTTCATCTTTAAACACTTGTAGTTTAAAATCCTTTGATTTATACCACCATCCTAGCATCTCCAATTGTCCCAAAGATATCAAATTCCTTCTAGCCATTTCAGAAAATCTCACTTGTGACAGGATCACAATTGACCCATCATAATTCTGAAATTTCACCTTTCCTATAGCAGTCACATCGCAGCTCGTGTCATTTCCCATTAAGATTTTACCCCCATCAATTTCCTCTAGATCAAACATGAGATCTTTCCCGAATGTCACATGATATGAACACTCAGAATCTATAATCCATTCATCTTCGACTTCGCTATTTGATGCCATAAGCATTAATGGTTCCTTCTGGATTGCTTCAACAACACTAGTTTCAGCTTTTCCTGATATGCTATCATTCCCATGATACTTCCTTTATGGACAATCCCTTTTGAAGTGATCCTCTGATCCGCAAAACTAACATTGTTTACCCTTTGCTCTGGATTTAGACGTACTCTTTTCCTTTTGTTTTCCTTTTGAAGTTGACACCTTTTCACTTCTGCCTCTACTCTAAAACACCAAACCTTCTGCCCCCGACTGCAGCTTATACAGTCCTTTTTCTTTTAACTCCATCTCTATGGAGTAGTGATAGACAAGTTTTTACGGTGTTTTCTCAAATACCAAACTGTTTATTTAATCAATCGTAGGACAGTATGGTATCAATCCAATGGGAGAGTAACTAGCAATCAAGATGTAATATACTTATCCTAATCTAAGCCAGATTCGATTTAGTGAGGGGTGATCTAATCTAGGTGAAAACAAAATACTAAAACAGAGTGCTAAAAACAAGACATGAAAATAGAATGTAAAAACAGAGCATTAAATATAAAGCAATAGCAAAACGAAATGAAGTGCAACACCAAATCTCAACCTAAAAGCAGAGTATTAAAATTCACGAAAATCAATATAGGAAAAAAGGGGTTCTCGAGGTTGAGGATCAATGATTAGGGTATTCCTAAGGGTTCCAGACTTATTTATCAACCTATTTAGATGACCTCTAAGCAAGGAATCACAAAGTAATCACATTCGCTTTCGCGCAATGGGACCTCTCCTAAAAGACAACCTGACTTGACTCTCGCCCAACGATTGGAAATTCAAGAGGCTTTAAGGATGGACCTTACTGAGCCTAATAACACCCTAGACATTCAATCCCTTGAGCTAGGCAGATGTTATCTTAACCTAAGCATGTTCAAGTAATTCCCCAAACGCCTCTCGGGGGGGGGGGGGGGGGGGATTCACCAAGAGATCGAATTTCAATTGATCAGAAAGAAACAAGCATTAAGAACACTTAAATTAAAGAGATCTAAGACCTTAATCAAACATAAACAAATCTGGAAATCCCTAAGTTTTTCCCTAATCTCACCCTTTCCTCAAGAACCCTAGACTAACTTACTCAGAATTCATGAAGTAAAACATAGACTCAAAATCGAAAATCAATTGCATAAACTTAAGACTAAAAATCGTAAATTGCTTTTAAGAGAGAACTCGAGATTTTTGCTAGAAAATATTGTATATAAAACTTAAATTCTAGTACAATTTATAGATCAAAAGATCTTAACAAAAAGGAAAAAATACTTAAAGAGAAAAAGGGAAAATTCCCTAGAAAGAAAAAATGGAAAATTCCTTTAAAGAGTAAAAGGAGTTTTCCTTAAGAAAAGAAAATAGAAAAAGCCTAAAATAGTTGTTGGGCTTGCACAAGTGGGTATTGATGGGCCTTTTACGCAAAGAAGCCCAAGAAGTCAATTCCGCCAAAAAGTCTTAGTTCTGGTCCGCAAATCCACTCGACCAAGTGATGGTCGAGTGTCATGCTCGAGTGTCAGACTCGAGTGTCAAATCTTCTAGTTCACATCTTGAACTTCAACTTTAGGCCAGACGATTCCTCATTGGTCTTCTTGTAGTCCGAAATACTCCATGATAAGCTCCAAAAAGTGCCTAAAAATACCTTTTATGCAATGTATGCAATGCCCAACACAAAGTATGCAAATTATGGCTAAAAGAACCTAAAACGATGATAATAATGCAAGTATGAATGCAAAACATGCTAAATAATGGTCCTAAAATGTGGTAAAATGCAGACACATCAATTCCCCCAAACTTAGTCTTTGCTTGCCCTCAAGCAAATATGCAACGATCTAAGAAGGAAGAGAGGTTGATGACAATGGGAACATCTTACTTAAACAAACGACTTATCAAACTGAAAAACTGTAATCCACAAGTGAACCCTCATTCCTTTGTAAGAACCACAATTTACTTTCATCAAGGCTTAGCATAAAAACCGAATATTCCCTAACACTTAGTTGGACTCTTAAGAAACTCAGATTCGAAACCTATTTCTTTTAAGTGCAGTCCGCAAGAGGGGCTATTGATCAAAGACCTTAGGATTCAACTTCCTCAAATTCAGCTAGTCACTATGGACTAAGCATTTTCGATCACTTCTCAACTCCTACTCGTTTTTATTAGTCTCAGCTTTATCAATGAAACACGAAAAAGTACGGGTTTACGCACAGTCCCGGTTCACCTTAGGCATCAATGTATTAGCTTTATTAATAGGACGCGAAAAAGTACGGGTTTACGCACAGTTCCGGTCTATCTTAGGCGATATCGAAATTGTTTTATTGATGAACACAAGAAGGTACGGGTTTACGCACAATCCCCCTTCATCTTAGACCAAATTATTTGAGCCGAGTTGAGAAGGATGATTCTATATTCATCTTATACTTTTCTTTTTACTTAGCTAGCTGAACCTAAGGAAGGATCTTGTGCAATGTATCTCAAACCCCTAATTTGGAAAAAATAGAATTCGATTATGAGGCAACAAATCTGGTTCTTTTTGAGACATAATCTAAGTATTGGTTTCAAAGGTCAATGATCTACCAATCAATATTCAAGAAGGAAAAAACGCAAGTCTAAAAGTACACTATGGTTACTAGCCAATCAACCTAGCAAGTCTGTCTATTTAGCAAGATGATTCCCGAAACTCTAGACTCAATCTTATATGAATGCAATGAACACTCTATTTTTGACTAATGCTTTTTTCGATTTTTTTCAAATTTCTATGGGTTTTCTATGCCTTAGATGTAATGCAAATGATCAAATGCAAAGAATAAAAACTAAGAATCACATAAAACAAAGTCAAATATCCTCTAGAACCCTCCCCCAAACTTAAATCACACAGTCCCTTGTGTGTATAAAAGTCCGAAAGAGGATCCTAGACCAGCAAGTCAAGTGAAAAATATGCAACGGTATTTACAATGAAAGGAAGGGTTTTTAGTACCTCTCTAGTGGTTCCAGTAGTCGGCTGCCACATTCCGCATGATTTCCATGTAGTGGTCATTGTGTCTCTGACGCTCGAGCTCAGCTTGCTCGAGCGTTTCGATCGAGTGTTCGGATTGATGCTAGATCGATTGGTGCTCGAGCGGCTGACTCAAGCTTGCCCCAGCTGCATCAAAAGGCCTCCTGTATGAGAAGGCTGCGGAGTTTGCAGAGGAGTGTCTAGCTGGTGCGGGTTGGTGCTGCCTTTCATAATCCGTGGACACAGAGGCTCTTCTTGGGCGAATAGTTGGTGGTGGTGGTGGTGGTCCGCTGTTTCTTTCTAGAACAGCCACTCTCCTACTTAGATCCTCATTTTCCTGCCTTCTAGCTTCGTCGCTTGCAGTCAGCTTCTTCACCTTCTTTATCAGCCACTTGTTCATCTTTTGCAACAAGCCTATGTGCAACAAGCCTATGTGCTTCTCGGATCGGTTCTCCTTGACGGGGCGGCATCGTGTATTCTTCAAAGAAATACACTTCAGGATCCACTTCATCGCTGTTTGTTGGAGATGAACTTTGATGAGGGCCATTGGGATCGTATAAGGCTTCCAAAGGCGGATTAAAATCCGTGTTTTGCCCCATCCTTATCGACGTGTACTCCCTGTTTGGCAAGAGTAGAAAAGCGTTTGGTCTAAGCAAATGATGGAAAGAGTAAAGGAGCTTACCTCGAACTTCAGTCGCGGCCAAGAATTGGCTTCTCCTTAAGTGATCGATGTTCATGAATCGAGGATCAGCCCATTCTGTCTCATCGATTGGCACATTACATCTCTCCAGAATGCATGTGAAAAGTCCGCCAATCGTGATCATACCATCACGTCCTCCAGTCTTATTGTCCCTTGCCCAATCGCGGTATGTGACTAACTGGTTTGCGAATTGGATGGTTAGACCAGCGCTGTTCCTATCTCCGATAATCGGGGATCCGTCACTCTTTGTACCAACAATGTCCTTGAGAGCAGTCACCAACATTTACATTTCCCCTAGATTGATTGTTCCAGTAGTAAAACGTGAGAAAAATATATTTGTAAGGATTGTTCGGAAGTACCTCAAGGCTGGCTTTCGGATTAGAGACGCCTTAGATCGAGAGGATGAGAATCTGCTTCTTACTGAGGCTATCGACCGCCACACATCATCCAGTTCCGCCCTATCAAAATCCGGTCCGTAGTTCTCGGATTCTGCTCTCGGGAATTCGAAAAGATCTCGAAGTGCTCTGAAAGTCATGCGATAGTCTCTTCCTCTAATTGCAAAGAAGATGTAACCGCCACCTTGCCTTTCTTGGAGACTCTCGTTTTCTGCATCGTATAGAACAATCTGAACCGTCACCAGAAATTGTAGAGTCTCCTCTTTGTATGCTCGTTGTGGATATGAGACGAATGTGGACAGCCCACAATTTTGCAACATGAGATCCACATCTCTGGATATTCCCATCGCAGTTAGTGCCTCCTTGCATGGATAGCGGGTCCCTATGAAATCCATCCTCCGCAGATCGTTGAGTGCCCTTGCCGAGTTGTGCCTCTCTTTCATCTCTTTCTCTCTCTTTCGAGCTAGGATTATCTCTCTTGCTTCTTCAGCCTCTCTCTCGCCATATCCATCTTCACGAAGTGTTTCTGCAACGAGGTCTGGATCCATATCGTCCTCATCCATGTACTCTCTTCCTTCCTCCGACTCATTTTCAGACTGAACCTCTAACCTTCTCTTCTCCTTTCTGCCAGGTTTGTTCGCGCCTTTAGAAGACTCTCCTTGGGCAGGATTGCTTCTCGATCAAGCATTATTCTTGGCTCTAAGGCGGAGGAGGTTAGCTTTGTTGGTTCTGCCGTCGGTCATTGTGAGAGTTGATCGGAAAAAAGGAAATGTTTTGACGCTCGACCTTGATACTCGAGTTGAAATGGTCGAGTGTAGTGAATGAGCAGAGAGAGAGACGATTTGCTTCTGTAAAAGAGAGAAAAACTAGAGAGAAATGTTAGAGAGAGAGTGTATTTCGTGTGAATAAAAGGAGAGAGGCTCCTCCCCCTTTTATAGAGGAGGAAAGACAAAGGGGGAATCTTTTCAAATTCAAAATTTGAACTTGGATTAAATCAAATCTTTTGAATTAAATATAAAAGATATTGCATTAAATAAATATTTAACCCATTTTTCGGAGTAAATGTCTCTCCTGTCTCAGCTTTTGGCAGGTATAGGCTCGGAGGCATATGAATAGGCATGATGGCGGGACGCTCGAGCCTGACACTCGAGCATGTTTGGTCGAGTGTTAGTCTGCCAAGTGATGGCTGACACTCGAGTGGGACACTCGACCAGGCGTGGTCGAGTGCTGTCCCATCTTGTCGGTTGCGACCCCACCTATCCTATTTGGGCCCCACTTTCCTGTAAAAGAGTACAAAAAAACTTCCAAATGCATGTAAGACGAAATAGATGCAAGTAAAGATGAAAAGTAACAAGTATACTTAAAGAAATTAAACATGCTGAAAAAAAATTGAATGTATATACAGAGGATACCTTTGGGATTGCCTCCCAACTGCGCTTATTTATAGTCTCAAGCTCGACTTCCTCATATTCATTGGAGATGACGCGGCTCATCGAGCAGAACCAAAGTTCCCTCGGGAATCGTGCAGTTGGCCAAATAAAGCTTAACTCTATGACCGTTCACAGTGAATCCTTCCCCATTGCTGTTGGCTAAAGTGACTGCTCCATAAGGTAGAACTTGCAGTACTTTGAACGGTCCAGACCACTTTGATCGTAGATTTACAGGAAACAGCTTGAGTCTTGAGTTAAAGAGAAGTACTTGATCACCAACTTCGATCGTTTTCCGCTGTATCTTTTTGTCGTGAGCTGCCTTTGTGCGATCTTTGTATGCTTTTGAGCTATCATATGCTTCAAGTCTGATTTCTTCAAGCTCATGTAAATCCATCTGCCTCTTTTTTTGTGCTGTCTTGATATCGAAATTCAGAAGTTTGGTTGCCCAAATTGATTTGTACTCTAGCTCTACTGGCAAATGAGATGACTTTCCATAGAGTAGTTGAAAAGGTGTGCGTCCAATGGGTGTTTTGAAAGCAGTCCTATAGGCCCAAAGAGTATCATCTAATTTGGCGGCCCAATCACGTCTTGACAGCCCAACTATCTTCATCAAAATCGATTTAATTTGTCTGTTGACTTGTCCGCTCGTTTGAGGATGATAAGGAGTTGCCACTTTGTGTTTAACCCCATGTTTCCTAAGAAAATTCTCGAAAACCGAGTTGACAAAGTGGGACCCTCCATCGCGGATCACAACTCTTGGTACACCAAATCTGGGAAATATTATGTGTTTGAAAAGCTTAAGTACCACTTTTGCATCGTTTGTGGGAGCTGCAATAGCTTATACCCATTTAGAGACATAATCTACAGCAACAAGAATGTAGTTGTTCCCTAAAGAAGGAGGCTCAAATGGTCCCATAAAATCGATTCCCCAACAGTCAAACACTTCTATTTCCAAGATTGGATTCTGCGGCATCTCATTCCTCTTGCTTATACTACCTATTCTTTGACAGCAATCACATCTAGATATAAAATCCTAGCAGTCTTTGAAAATCGATGGCCACCATAACCCGGATTGAAGAATCTTTTGTGTTGTTTTGAATGCAGCAAAGTGTCCTCCATAAGTAGATTCATGGCAGTGCTCCAATATTCCCTTAACTTCTTCTTCTGATACACATCTTCTGAATAATCCATCAGATCCTTACTTGTAAAGATAAGGTTCATCCCGGAAATACTGCCTTACATCCCTTAAGAATTTTTTCCTTTGATGATAATTCAGAGTCTTAGGCAGCTCTCCTCCGACCAATTAGTTAACCAAGTCGGTATACCATGGTAAGCAAGTTCCCACAAATTTTGATCCGATCGAGAAACGTCTTTTCTGTCTGTGGGCCTGACACTCGAGCAGGTGGTGCTCGAGTGTCATGGTCGAGTATTTGATGGAAAAACTCAACAGTTGTTCTTCAGGCATAGAATCGTTCATTGGAAGGGTTTCTTCAACTTGTATCCTTGATAAGTGATCAGCAACACCGTTTTCAATCCCAGGTTTATCGAGTATCTCCATGTCGAATTCTTGCAGCAACAAAATCCACCTAAGTAGTCTAGGCTTAACATCCTTTTTTTCATCAAGTATCTTAGAGCTGCATGATCAGTATGCACAATAACTTTCGATCCAACTAGATAGGACCTGAATTTCTCAAAAGCGAACACGACTGCAAGCAATTCCTTCTCTGTGGTGGCATATTTCACCTGGGCTTCGTCTAGTGTTCTACTAGCATAGTAGATCACATTCAGTTTCATATCCTTCTTCTGTCCCAGAACTGCTCCAACATCATAGTCACTAGCATCACACATTATCTCAAAAGGGAGATTCCAGTCAGGTGCTTGGACTATTGGTGCTGCTATCAAGGCTTCTTTAAGTTCGATAAAAGCCTTGAGGCATTCCTCGTCAAAGACAAAATCTGCTTCCTTGCAAAGGAGACGAGTTAGAGGCCTAGCAGTCTTTGAAAAATCTTTGATGAATCGCCTATAGAATCCTGCATGCCCCATATTTTGTAGCATTCCCGGATTTCCAACTATTAAGATTCCCCTTATCGTCCTGTACACTCTTTTTGCTACTTGTTCTAATTTTTTTGGGAGAATCGACACTTCTTTCAATTTTTTCCAAGTCTCTTTCGCCAGTCCCCATTCCCCATTCCCCTACAATAATTTCAAACATACCTCTAGTAAAATTCATTTCCAGTGTTTGCTCATTAACTGAGTATAGCCAAATGCATGCATCTTCAATGTACCCAACATATAACAATTCATATAAAATTTCCTCTCTTTTTGGTTAACCGAGAAATTTTAGCTTTCTAGGAGACTGATACCTTTGAGAAGTGAGGATTTTGCATCATCATCCACAGAGGATCAGAATCTCCGAAAATGAGGATCAAGTCATCCATTTTTACCATAACCCTCTTGAAAGCAAGAAAAACTTGTGTGAATATACCCCTCCCAAGTGAATCGAACTCATGATTTCTTTGACATTTGGTACCATATTAAACCCGCTATACTATCATCACTTGTAGAAGAAAATAAAATATTTATCAGAGTTATAACAGTAATAAAAATACATTTGCTGCAGTTACATAAATGTATATTTATTTGTGCTCAAGAGAAATTGAAATATATGAAATAGTGACACATTAATATAGAGCCTGATCTATTATGCTATTTTGAATATTATATTGAATCATAATCAAATATTGTGAAAATAATTACTTTAGTTTTTTTTTTTAAATGTAAAAATAAAGGGAAATTGTTTCTTGAGAACCGTACATATTTCGTCTTTGATGAATCGTGTACCAAAAGCGATTTCAAAGAGTGTGGTAAGGGATTCTCGTTTAATTGATTATATTAAGGTAGGTCTGCCGAGATGCATGGGTGGAACATCTAGTACTAGATAATAGGATTTCATAAGAAGTACCTTATTGGTTTGTCAAATTTCTGTTTGCATTGCCAAAGATTGATACATAGCACACACCACTGTCCTTACTTGCCTCTCCCGGTACACGATGCGAATGTTCGTATACCTATGGTCAAGATGATAAAGAGACTACAGAAAGCCTTGTGTCTCTCGGCTATCAGGACCTGTCTCCACATACTTCACCATCTCCAACCTCTCAACCTTCTTCAACTCTAGTTCAAGTCTATTTGCCTCAACAAATTCATGAGTCGTCTGGTCCCTTAAGCTAGTTTCCTAGATGAATTCAAGCTGATTTGGATTTGATAACCTTGAAGCTGTGTTTCGAGAAGACAAAAAGTCAACTATGGGAGGATCGATCAGGCAAGGAACGAAGATCTTGATCTCCAAGTCTAGGTTTTGTGTTTCTATTTGTTGGGCCTTTGTTTTTTTTGGTTACATTTAAGTATTGGTCCTTTTCTATAGTGAATTGCAGCTCTTTTGTAAGGGGTCTTTGGCCCAATCCATTTAAAGCAATGATAATAGTTTCTGACAAAAAACAAAAAAATCAAATGTTGTAAGAAATAACGAAGACTTTTTTCCAAAATGTTTGAAATCATAGGGGAAAATGTTTACATTCATATCATGTATGCTAACAATATAGAAACATATAGGATTTATATACATTACATATACATGTGTTTATTCATTGAGTTTTTTCTCTAATCCCGGAAAAACAGACAATGATCACTACTATGTATCCGTAAAGAAAAAATACGAAGCGAAAAGAAAACGATAAAGCTATAGTAGTCTATCTAAACTGTTGACATTTTGGAACTAAATTGATGGGACTTTCGATAAACTGTGACGTGTTAATTAGTAAACATAGAAATGCTTTTAGCTAACTAAATGATAAAATATATTTTAATAAAGTTGTTGATTAACAAAACAAAAACGTTTTCGACGAACTAAATTATAAAGTATATGTTAATAAAGTTGTTAATGGGAAAACTTCGGGCATGTAAAGCATTTCTCATCCTCTTGTGAATATAGCCAGATCATGAGCATGATTTATAACTAAGAAGGTTGGCCAAAAGATGGTTTAGAAAAGTATCAATTTCTTATACATTGTTGTTAATAAATACATAAATAAGAAGTTAAGTGGTCAAGAAAGAGTAATACGATTCTATATTCTCTAGACGATGTTGTGTACGAAAACAAAGCAAGTGGGACTAATTATAGATTCACATAATAAAGGGAAGTGATGTGTTTAATTAGTTAGGTTTAAGAAGGTGAAGTCTCGTGTTATGTTTGTAGAAAATCAACTAGGGATGGATGCAATGTAGGTTAGGTATTGTTTCTACCAGAATGTTTCTGAACTTACCGAAATTTTCTTCTACATAAGTAAACCATTTATATAGGAAGCCACTACAGTATCATCTTCATAAGTTTAATCGGCTTCTTTACTCTTATCTTATTAATTCACAAAACACACACACTAAACAACATGCTAAGTTCTAAGGAACATATTATGGTTTTGGTAATGCTAACATGGTTATTAGTCACTATATCCTCTTCTGAAGCTGACCACTGCTTTGACGCAATCACTAAAGTGGCTGGGTGCAAGGATGCAGTTGCTGGAATATTCAAATGGGACTACAGCCATTTGAAGAGAGCTTGCTGCGAAGCACTGGAAGGTTTGACTGAAGACTGCTGGTTTGTTATCCTACCTCACCAACCATTGGTTCGCACTATAATCAAGGGAATGTGTTTCTTTCCATAGAACCATTGTGTTTTTATATGCTTAAGTTACTGCTTGCTATTATGCTATGATGAGCTAGCAACTAATAAATAAAATGTGTGTTGTAATGCACTTTCTTTTTTCTTCTTCTTTTTATTATCATTTCGTATGATTCATATATGACATGTATGTGTGTGACTTAAATCATATTATTATAAATCAAAACAATTATCTTGTTAATTCTTCTCGCTCTTCTAATTCGTCTCTTCTGCAATCACTCAATGTACTTACCAGACCGTTGTAATATGAATTTTTCTGTCTCTAACTAGGACTTGATCACTTCCGGCTCAGTGGTTACATCATTCTCCCCTAAGTCAACGACATCCAAAATTAAAATAAAAACTTCTAATGGTGTTAGTGGTAATGGACAAGAAAACCCTGAAGACATCCCTGCTTCCAAACCCAATATCGAGCTCTAATCTCCCAAAATAATCAAAGAAAAATAAAAGCTTTCAAGTAAACGTTCTATGAAACAACCATGCATGCTTTGATAAACAGTTGTTAATCACCTACAATTTTTGGATTTTTGGCTAGTCATAGAAACCGTGTTAATCATCTATAATTAACTATAACAGATGCTTATACTGAACTTTAATTCCATATGAAGAACTCATCAATCCCTACGAAACATATAAGATGTAATTTTAACTGCTAAAGTGAAATACTAAACTTACTTGGTTTTCACTTCTATTAAAGAATTAAGAACTTCTTTGTTAAAATTATTTTGAATAATTGGAAGTCATTTATATTACTCTTAGTTAAAGATTATTTGAATTTATTTTGTGTTTTTTTTTCTATGCGATAAGAAATTGTGTGTACGTTTTGGCAAAGATATAATTATTGGTTAAATTTTAAATCGGCATTACATGACATGATTTGTTTTTCAATTGATATAATAGTATATATGATGGTTTTTGAAATGATATTCATTAATATACCAATCATTATCCAGAAGAAAAGATGGTTGACCAAAGCATTCAACAAAGTACAAATAAAACATAACAAATGGAAAACTAATAGGATCAATCCTCTCAATCACGGTTACATGATGTTATGATTTCATAGATCTTTTATTGGCTAAATGACGAAACTTGTTCTTGCTATCTCTTACCAGTGTTTGTAAATTTCTAGGAAGTTATTCTTGGTCATTTCCACTGCTTACCGCGGATGAGTGTGATGGTGGTTATAGTCAACGACCAACGATTTGGATCTGGACAGCGATGGAGTTAGAAACAGTTGGCGAGAATTTCAGGTGAGCTTAGATCTTAAGCTTTAATCGAAGATCTTCTTCTCGGAAGAGGCGCTCCACAATAAGACTAACATGTTGAGGAAAACGTGGACCATGCGGTGGATCTCTTTGGTGACGTTGATGTCGGAAAAGCTCCATGAGTGACACGTGACTGCTACTTTGAGATATAAGTCACAAATTCTAGGGTTTTCTAGAATTGGGCCTCGTCTTCAGCGCATTTAGTTTTCTTTCTTAAATTTGTAGCCCAATGTGATTTCATGTGAACCATAAACAATCAATAAAGTAAGGAACTTGACGACAACAGAAAAATAAAGGTAAATCATAAAGTTAAATTCTTTTTATTTTAATTAATACTTTATTAGAGTTTAGCTATTATTTATTAGATGTATTTGAAGATTATCTCAAATATTCTTCATGCATTATCTGAAAATAAACATAAAAGTATTATGTTATTATAAATCATCTATGTCGTAACCATATAAACACATAAAACATTTTGAAAAACTACACAAGAAATCTCACACAAAACAAAAATGACAAGAATTTAACAGTATGTATAATGTTACTTGTGACATTAAGCGGTGTCCATGAAACACAAGGAACCTTTTCATTACCCCATTACTTGGAAAATTTCCCTAAAGTTGGTAAAAATTTCGACGCATTCGCAATTAAGGGCATGTCAGAGTTCATGAGTGATCTAGAGAGTAAATATCCTAAAACCGCAGATTTGATATTATAACATAAAAGTATTATGTTATTATAATTTTCTCCTAATAAGAAATTTGATATTTCTCAGATTAAAATAGACTAATATAACATGATGTTTAACTTAATGATATTTTTATTATATAAGAGACTATATTTTTATATATTAAGATTTTAAAAAATAAAAATATTATATAAATAAAAAATAACAAGAAAAATGAGTTAAATAATCAAATCAAGAAATAAAAATATATTTTTATTATTATATAAGGTATCTATTAATGCTTCAGCCCCATTATAATCTATTATAAATGGAACGAACTTTGTTGCCGATTCAATATATATTTGTTGACAAAAAATTATAATATATATATATTTCAGTATTCATGTGTAATGTAACTGAAGAATAGATTTACATTAGTAGAAAAAAAGAAAATAGAAAAGCAAAAGAAGAAGTCATTAATCCTTTCTAAATATATCCAGAAAAAGGCGAATAGCCATAAACCTTTTTTGTTGATGAGCTTAAATTCATCGAATTTAAGTTTGGTTTAAAAGTTAAATATAGATTCTAAAAACACTTATATAAATAATCTATCGTAACCATTGAAAAACATAAAACATCGAAAAACTACACAAGAAGATCTCACACAAAACAAAAATGGTAAAAAAATCATTAACAGTATGTGTAATGTTACTTGTGGCATTAAGCGGTGTCCATGAAACACAAGGAACCTTTTCATTACCCAATTACTTGGAAAGTTTCCCTAAAGTTTGTAAAGATTTTGACGCATTCGCAACTAAGGGTATGTCAGAGTTCATGAGTGATCTAGAGAGTAAATGTCCTAAAACTGCAGAGTTCACAAACTTCTTTGCAAATTTGAAGGATTACATGGCATACTTCAGTTCGGCATCACCTGGATCAAAAGACAACATTGCTGAGATGTCAAAAAGTTCTGATGAACTCTTCAGAGCTATGTCTAAAATGGGTGGTAGCGGAGTAACAGTAAGTTTTCATTAATGGTAATGTCTGTCGCAGTACATTTCAAGTATTAAATGTCAATTTTGCTTTTTTTGGTGGTATGTAGGCAGATGCATGGAGAGTGGTTGATAGCTTGTTGTCATTGGGAAAGAATTTGGTTGACATGAAGAAGTGTGGATTGAAAGAGCTAACTTTTGAAGATAGAAAAGAATTGATTGGGAATATGGTGAAATGGAATCGATCAATCGGTCTATTCGTAAAGACAGCCTCTGAGAAAAAAGGGCAATCTATTGATCTCTCAGTTTATGGAATTGACTATGACCTTTCTTCTTCTTCTTCTTCTTCTTCTAAAAGAACTTTGTCTGAAACACAAGAGACGTTCTCATTACCCATTTACTTGAAGGATTTCCCCAAAATGGGTAAAGACTTTGAGCCTTTTGCATATAAAGGTATGTCAGATTTTTTGGATAGTCTCGAGAGCAAGTGTCCTGCGACAACAGAGTTCAAGGATTTATTTGCAAAGTTAGAGGACTTCATGACATGCTTCAAATCTGCATCACCTGGATCAAAAGAAATGAAGTTCGAGATGGCTTATAAATCTGAGATGCTTTTCAGGGCTGTGTCTGCTTTGGATGGCACTAAAGGCGAAACAGCAGTACGTGTTTATTTGACATTAGTTGTTTGTTATATGGGATATAACATGTGTTCTTCCCGGTTTTATACGATAATTATATCATTTTCTTGGCGTATAGGTTGATTATTGGAGGATGCTGGATGGTTTGTTGTCAATGGGAAAGGTTTTGGTTGACATGAAGAAGCACGGTTCGGGGGAGATAACTTTTGAACCAAGGAAAGAATGTTTCGCATCTATGATTAAATGGGCTCGTTCTATCGGTCTATTCATGAAGACAGTCTCTAAGGAAAAAGGGAAATCTATTGATCTATCAGCTTTTGGAATTGATTATGTTAGTGGTAATGGACAAGGCAGTCCTGCAGACAAACACAACCCTGCTTCCAAATCCAAAAACAAGCTCTAACGCTCCATAATTAATCAAAAGAAAAATAAAGCCTTCCAAGGAAATAGCAGTGCGTACACTTGAATTTTTGGATTTTTGGCTAAAAATAAACATTATGATTTTTCTTTCTCTATTACTGTTTTGTGCTTTTGTTGAGAGAGTGAATATAAATAGTAAACATAGCAAATTGAAAGTTTATGTAACTTTTAACTCTCTAAAAACAACATCACAGTCTCTAGCTCACTCAAAGTGGGTCATTCATTGTAATTCCATGTGAGTGATTTTCTGAGTATTTTCCATGACTAATCTTTAAATCCCAGTGTAAGTAAGAAAATAATTCACATGGAGATTTCACTATTCTCACAAAGGGAATATTAGTTTATATAATCATTATTAGATTTAGGAAAGTTGTTATTTCTGATTATTACTTAAGAAAAGTTGTTTACAAGTATATATACACATTAACATCAATATGTAAATTACAAGAAACTAATAACAATCAGAAAGAGGTAAAAGGAAGCCTTTTCTAATTATCATTAGTCTAATACCCCTCCCTCAAGTCGAAGTCTTCAAGGGGGAAGAAAGAGACTTGAAAAACCATAGCGGGAAAGCAACAGCTTGAAAGTCTTGGGAGGTAAAGCTTTGGTGAACAAGTCTGTTAATTGATTACTGGTTGTAACATGCATCAAATTCATAAAACTAGCTTTAAGTCTGTCCCGGACCAAGTGACAGTCATTTTCTATATGTTTGGTTCTTTCGTGGAAAACAGAGTTCGATGCAATTTGAATAGCAGCAGTACTATCACAGAACAAATTTGCTGGACCGAAACCTTAATCTTCGAGTCCTGTAATGGCTGAGTTAACAAAAGAAGCTCACAAGTTGTATCAGCTAAGGTGTGATATTCAGCCTCTACACTACTCCGAGAGACTGTCTTTTGTTTTGAGATTTCCAAGAAATGAGGGAGTCGCCAAGAAAGATACAGAAACCTGTTGTGGATCGCCTGGAATCGGGACAAGCTGCTCAATCTGCATCAGAAAAATCCTGAAGACGCGTTTCAAAGTGAGCAGAATAGAAAAGATCTCTTCCGGGATCACTTTTAAGATACTTGACAACTCTATGAGCAGCTGTAAGATGACTGGTTCGGGGTGTAGAGAGAAATTGACTTAGCTTATGAATAGCATAAGTAATAGCTGCTCTAGTAATGGTGAGATATAAGAGTTTGCCAATCAAAGCTCTATAAACCGTGGGATTTGGTAAGAGATCTCCATCATCAGTAGTGAGCTGTACAGCTGAATCCATAGGTGTAGCCAAACTATTGCAGCCAAGATAACCAACACTGTCAAGCAGATCTAGAGCATATTTCTGTTGAAAAACTGAAATGCCTTTGTTACTTCTTGCGATTTCAAGACCAAGAAAATCTTTTGCTGGACCAAGATCCTTCAGTTGAAAAGCCTGAGCAAGTGTGGTCTTGAGAGTGACAACTGCTGCAGCACTTTTGCTAGTGATAAGAATATCGTCAACGTATACTAGCAATGCAATGAAGACAGAATCTGTATGTTTCACAAACAGGGTGTGTTCTGTTGCGGACTGAATAAAACCATCAAGAAGAAGAACATCGGAAAACTTTTTATTCCATTGTCTTGAGGCCTGTTTAAGGCCATACAAAGATTTATGCAGTTTCCAAACAGCATTGGGAGGCAATGTCTCACCAGGAGGAGGTGTGTAACCAGGAGGAAGAGTCATGTAGATCTCTTCTTCGAGATCACCATGTAAAAAAGCATTTGTCACATCCAGTTGTGTAAGTGACCATCCATTTTTAGCCGCTAAATCCAAAAGCAACTTGACTGTGACAAGTCTAGCAATGGGTGAGAAAGTGTCAATATAATCAACACCCTCCATTTGTGTATAGCCTTTGGCGACTAAGCGTGCTCGGTATCTATCTATAGTTCCATCTTCCTTGTGCTTGATTTTGAAAACCCACCGACAACCTATAGGGTGTTTGCCTTCAGGTAAAGACACAACAGATAAAGTACCAGTCTTCACACAGGTTTGTAACTCCTCATTCATAGGAGCATGCCACTTTTCATTGCGAACAGCTTCAAGAAAAGTACGTGGTTCTGATTCAGAGGTAATGTGAAGGATGAAATCTTTATATGGCTGGGCTAACCGACTGTAATCAAGCACACTAGAGAGAGGATGTGATGTGGAATCATTACAAACCGATGATTGTCTCACTAAGTGACAGTGATAGTCCTGCAAATAAGAGAAAGTGCGAACAACACGTCTAGGCCTGTTTGCAGTCATGCCAATAGGAATATCTGACTCATTTGTAACATTATGATTATCAGATAAAGGGTGAGGTGTAATAACTGGGATTGGTAAAGGAAGAATAGACTGAGAAAAAAGATCAATAGTGGAAGAAGATAACTCTGAGGAATGAAAAGGAAAAATGTTTTCATGGAAGACAACATTTGTGGAAATAAAAACAGAATTAGTTTCCAGATTCAAGATTTTGTACCCCTTATAACCAGATGGGTAACCAGGAAAAGCACAAGCATGAGCACGAGAAGTGAATTTGGTTATATCCTTAGGATAAGTAGAAACATAACAAAGACACCCAAAAACTTTGAGATGAGAATAATCTAGTGGCTTTTTCATAAGAAGCTCAAAAGGAGTTTTGTTTTGCAGTAAAGAAGTAGGTGTTCTGTTAATGAGAAAAACAGAAGTACGAATACAATCGGCCCAATATTGTAAAGGAATATTTGACTGAAAAAGAAGGGCTCTTGCAACATTTAGAATATGTTGATGCTTTCTTTCAACAATAGAGTTTTGTTGTGGGGTATCAACACAAGAGAAATAGTGAATGATACCTTTTGAAGATAAAAGAGAAGTGAAAGAAAGCTCAGGAGCATTATCTGAGCGGATTGCTTTGACGTTAGTAGAATATTGAGTTTCAACAAGGTTTAGAAAAGAAGGAAAAAGATGTAAAACATCACTTTTAGATTTCAACAAGTAAACCCATGTGACTCGAGTACAATCATCAACAAGAGTAAGAAAGAACTGATATCCTTCAACAGAAACTGTAGAGAAAGAACCCCATACATCCAAGTGGACAAGATCAAAAGGATGAGAAAACATATGATTTAAAGAAGGAAAAGAGAGACGCTTCTGCTTTGCCAAATGACAAGTTTTGCAATGAGACCAATCTTTAAGCTTGGTGTTTGATAAAGAAAGAGCTTCAGAAAGAACTTTGACTCTGGAAAAAGATGCATGACCCAGTCTTGAATGCCAAAGAGAACTGAGATCAGTGAGATGAACTTGACAAATAAAAGAAAAAGGTTGAATTTGAGATGATTGGGGCTCCATATCCAGGTAATAGAGTTTATTGCAAAGATTACCCCTCCCAATCATCGAGTCCAGAGTAGACTCCTGGATTGTACAATAGGAAGAAAAGAAATGGACTGAATGAGAATTATCAGCAAGAAAAGAACTAAGACTGATAAGATTCAGATGAAAAGAAGGAATAAAAAGAAGTTTATCTGATAATCTAACAATTCCATATTGATTTATAAGAATTCTGGAATTATCAGGTAATGTCACAAAGGTGTCATCAATACTATGGACATCAGCAAACAGACTTAGATTACAGCAAACATGAACTATGGCACCTGAGTCTATGATACAGTCAACAAAAGTAAGGCAAGGTTCCTTCAAAGCAGTTTTAATGAAGTTACCTGCTGAGGTAGAACCATAATCGACACCACAGACTGCATGGATACTGGGCATCATCACAGGAGCTGGCATTGTCAACTGTTGAGCCAACTGCTGAAGCTGCAATTCTGATAACTTAGCCAATGCAGAAGATACTTGATGGAAATGATCTTGTACTGTTGTAGAATTTGTAACATTTCCAACCATATGTTCCCTTTTTGGAGGTGCTTTAGCTTGAGATAAGTATAGTTGTTGCTGGAATTGACTCGGTCGAGGTTGGTAGGATTGAGGATTATATTGTTGATGAGAAACAGAATGTTGATGTTGTGGCGGAGTAGACTTGTAACCAGGACGATAACCATTCAGTTTGTAACACTTGTTGATAGTATGACCCTGCAGATTGCAATAAGTACATAGAGGACGCTGCTTTGCTTTATAACCCGTCCCAACAGCTCCAACAACCTCTGATTTATTTTCCGGAATATGTGCACTAGTCTGAAAATCAACAGCATCAGCAGGCGGTGATTGCTTGAGAAGTTTATGGTGTTCATGTTGAATAACCATGTTCAAGATCTGGCAATGGATCCATCATAATAATCTGTTCTAGGACTGTGTCATAAGAATCATTCAGGCCGAACAAGAACTTGATAACAAAATTCCTTTCAAAAAGATCCATCCTTTTCCTGTCAAGTTCACACTTACAAGCACCACAATTACAAGCCGGAAAATCATGTGCACCTTTAACATCTTCCCAAATAGTGACAAGTCTCGTATAGAAAGTATTCACATCAAGAGATCCTTGACGAAGACAGTAAAGCTTTTGTTCAATTTGATAAACTCTAGGAACATTGTTTAGCTTAAATTGCTTAAGAAGTTTTGACCACATTCCATGAGCAGTCTTAACATACAGAACACTCTGACCAATCGTTTTAAAAACTGAATTGATAAGCCAAGAATGAACCATATCATTAACGCGAGACCAAACCGCATAATCAGCATGACGAGAGGCCGATTGAAGAAGAGTACCATCAACGAAGCACAGTTTGTTTCTTCCGTTGAGTGCCATGGTAATTGATTGATGCCAAGAGCTGAATATGCGGCACCAAAGAGACGATCGGAGACAAGCGTTGCTCCAGAATGATCATGAGTGGAGAGATAATACGGATTATCATAGGAGTTAGGAGAGACCATCACCATTGTTGCAGATATGAGATCATAAGGAAAATTGATGAAATTGAGCAGATACGCTCGGAAAAAAAAAGAAGAAGAAACTCGATTCAAGACATATAATCGGTTGAATCGAAGAGAAGAAGCTCAAATCCTAGGAGATCGAAGCTCAAAATCAAAGAAAAAGTTGAAATCGTGATGAGCGGAAGGAGAGAAAAATAATCGCTCTGATACCATATTAGATTTACGAAAGTTGTTATTTCTGATTATAACTTAAGAAAAGTTGTTTACAAGTATATATACACATTTAATATCAATATGTAAATTACAAGAAACTAATAACAATCAGAAAGAGATCAAATGAAGCCTTTTATAATTATCATTAGTCTAATAATCATAATCAATCACAATACCCCAAACGCGTCTCTGTCCATGTCCTAATACTTGTGATGATGGTTCATATATCACCGGAACATTCTCTGGGACCTGCATCTCCGGCGAGTGTCCAGAGATGCACATTAATCCCGACCCATCTTGTTGCCAATACACTTCCACCATTACTCCTCTAGGATTATGTGTGTTTTCTGTTCCAGGGATACCTACGAATCTTGCTCCCACAGGTATCTGTACATTGAGTTTGTGTTCTTTAACTATAACTTCATGTCTCAAATATGCAAATAAGAGACGTCTACATGTAAAATTGATCATTTTTATGAACGTTGTAGATTTTTACCTCAACTGAGATGCCTGATTCTAACGCTAGAGTGACCATGGTTCCTTCAGCGGTTGCACTTTCTAGTTCTGCCTTTCTTGAGATGTTCAGAAACACTTCTTCAAGAGTGGCCAGCCCAAGCTGGATGTTCGAGATTCCAAATTCAGATTCTCGATCTTGCAGCTTCTCAAAAAATCCCCAATTCATTCATAAGAATATGAAATATAAATTTCATTCATCAGACCAATATGTGATTAGAGCTTTGAATATGGTTACCGCCAAAAGTTTCTCTTTGTCGTGGGGGATAATAAAATTCATGAAAGCTTTGTTTCCTTCACTTGGCTCAACTCTCAGATGCTGCAAAACATATAGTTGAGGGGTCAAAGGCATTAGAGTTTTTACTAATTAATGTGACTACAAAACTTGAGAGTACATACATACATACCTCCTTAAAGAACCTTTTCAATGGCTCGGTTGAAGTTCCAGCACCAACATTTTTGTTTTCGAGGAAGCTAACAGTAGTAATAAACCCCGTGCCAAAGTGGGATTTTAATCTGATTGAGGTTCCAATGCAACGCAGCCTGCCTTTAGCCGTGATCCCTATTCTGTGACCTAAAATATCAGCTTCCTCCATAGAATGTGTCGCTAGTTGATACAACGAGTTTTAACCTTATATCCTACTGCAAGTGCATAGCAAACAAAATAGTATTTAGGGATCGAATCCACGAAGAACCAAGTTACACTCTCGATTTCTATTGAATCTCAAGCTATATCAATTGAATGAAGGAAGTTAATTCTAACAACTTAAATGTGATTGTAATCAAATAATTAAAGTAATTGGATGTCGGGTATTCATTCGGGAGTTAAAATTCTTGTCGGGGAAACTATTCAGAAACTAATCTAATCTTATTCTCGGCTTGAACATAACTAAAGGTAAACCAACTCTCGTTGAATCTACCTCTCTACTCATAAACTGAAGGTCCTAACTCTCGTTAGTTTCAAATTACAGATAAGTTTTGTTGTTTAGGTTCAATTACCCACAATCCAACCTAGCATCAACTCTCGTTAGTAGTGAAGTAATTGCTCTTCTAACCTAGTTCTAGTTCTTAACAATCTTCTAGAAAGTTAACAACCTAAAATCATTGACTAGGTGATCATGCTAATCTATGCATTAGATTCGAGTATTAGAAGGAGAATCATGTACTCATCAATCATATTTGTTCCCCAACAGCGAATTCTAAAACCCTAGAATCCCTAGATCCGATCTAAGATCTACTCAGACATAGAACAATGAATAAAGTAAATCATGATGAACTCAAACTGAAATTACATAAACAAATATAAAGAGGATTCAGAAATTCTTCTCAAGTATGAAGATATCTTCTTCCTAGCTTACAAACTCTTAGAACTCTGTAAAATTTATCTCTAATATCCCAAAAGACGGCTCCCAAATAAAAATAGGAAAAGAGTATTTATAGGTCCCAAAACAAGGGTTGAAAATCGCGAAATTAGGTTTCTGCGAAAGGCTAGGATCGATCGAGCATTAGGCGATCGATTGATCTCTTGGATGATGAGTCTATCTTCTCATAAACCAAGTCGTTCTTCAGATCGTGCGCATAATCCTTTTAGATGACTGATCGATCGATCCTTGGTAGATCGATCGGTCCTTCCTTTCGTGAAGAATGACGGAAAATGCATTAAACCTCTCCAAAGTCCACCTTTAAACATGATTCCAATTCTGAACATTTTTTACCTTAAATCTCAATAAAACATAGCCAAATTTCCCAAATATAACTGTAATATTGAGCTCAAAACGGACAAAATATGAGGAATATCAATTCCCCAAGACTTAGCTTCTTGCTTATCCTCAAGCAAAGAAAGAAAGACTGTAGGAAGATCACATCTCATCAGATAAGTGACTCTCTCGAGATCATGCACATCAAGTCCAAAGTGATCACAACAATACGACTCATCAAAATTGAGACCACCTTGTACTTCCCCCAGACTTAGCAAACACAACAATCTCGCGTCACAACTCAAAACAAAAAATCAGAACTCCCATACTGACTCCCTAATAAATCTAAGTGCAGGCTCATTCGAGGGAATATCGATCAAAAGGCTTAGAGTTCCTACTTCTACTCTCTAGACTACCTTCAGTTTGATTCCATTTCTCTCTTTTCATAAGATTAATTCTTACCGGTAAGTTGCTTCATTGGAATTTTCCTTCAGTAAGCTAATCAGTAAAGTGAAAAAGGTCACGTTATTGGATGTGTCCTTAGAGACATTTAATTCACTCTAAAAATTTGCAGCGTCATTGGAAAACTTTTACCTTAGGCTAACTTAATGCAAAGATTTATATCGACTATCAGAATTTTTGGCTCAAAAAGCCTGAACATGGTGAAGAGAGATACAGAACCAAACTTACAAGGAACATCTTTCAATGAGTAAAGAGAAGGAACATACCTGAGGTATTACCAATTCCCTTGACGAGAAGATTACGTCAGGTTAGGTGTGAAATCAGCATGAAATCCTTTGAAAGTTGAGATGAGTGTGCTCTGAAACTGAGTGTTGCTTGGTCTCTAGGTTTTCCAATAGTCTAATCGATTCCTGACAAATGCAAAACAAGTGATATTAAGTTTAGGATAATGCTAAGATGTCAGTCTCAAAAGCTCAAAAATACAGAAATAAAAGAGGGAAATTGTCTGAAAATCCTAGAATGAAAAGAAACAAAACAGAAAAATGTGTTAGTCAATAGGTTTTCTCCCCCAGACTTACTTTACACCGTCCTTGTGTAAAAATAAACCAAAAGGAAGACATATAAACACGCATAAGAAACAAAAGTGAACAAAAGAAATAGTTTTAAATGTAATAAAAATAAACTGCAATAAAAGTAGGAGGTAGCTAAGAAACTACTCAGGGCTCAGCAAGCGCGTAGTGCTCTGCAGCGGCGAGAAAGACGATGATCCACTGTCTGATCATCCTCATCATCGTCAGACCACTATCCAGCAACATCCGATCGGCGGGTAGGTGCGGTAGGTGCGGTAGCATGCTCGTCACGATCTGCATCAGGTGCACTTATACAAAGGGCCGATGGGATCCTCCTCAAATCGTTCCAGATGGTCCGCTGAATCGACCTCTTCCTCCTCTCGTTCTCAACCTGCCACTCTTTGAACTGCCGATCCGTGAAGTCCGGCGAGTAGTGAGGCAATCCGAGTTCCTCTTCATGAAACTCGGGAAGCAGAAAGCCAGAAGTCTGAGCGGCTGATGTTGGAGGTACAAACTGAGTGGAGGTGGAAGCTCCAGCTCTCCTAGATTGAGCTCACGGTGCAGTCTCCTTATCCTTGAGCTTACCGGAGATCTCGGGATGCGACAAGTCAGGTCTGAACTCCACTTTCTCTCAGCAGCTTACTGAAGTGAGGTGGGGAGCTAGGAGGGCGACGTACATCATCTGGGGTGTATCATCGAAAAACGTCCACTGCTTCTTCTCCAGAAGATACCCAAATCGTGCCAGGGCAGCCATATCACTAACTCGATCCTGTGAACAACCTCTGTCTGCTCGAGGTTTAACCCATGGTACATGAAGTGGCATGGCCCAACCACTCCCTTCCTCGGGTCGCCCCTGTATCTGCGTCTGATCAGCTCGTTGGCGAAAAGATAACCCCAGTTGATGTTCGAAGGAGGTCCTGCAGCAAGAGTAGGATCGTGGTACAGATCTGGGACCGTAGGAGAGATAGCGTCGTGCAAATACTCCAGCTGAGACTTTGTCACACTGTCTGACTCCTCCTTTGCCAGAATCGTCGACCCAATGTGCTTGGCGACTATCCTAATGGTCGGGTTCCTGATGTGAGTGAGCTTCGAGGCCTTACCCTGATACCTGTCACCTGACAACACATACCACAGTTTGTTCTTCGGAGGCGAGTTCTTTGACGGTGTCTACCAATCTGCATACTTGTCAAAGCCGTAAATCTGGCACAGCTCCTGAATTGTGATCGTGTAGAGGGCTCCTCTGTACCGGTATGTCAGGTAGTGTGCATAGACCAGACTGTGGGGGTCGGCGCATGCATGCAGATCACATGTTGCCAGGAACTGCCAAACGACCTCTGGATAAGAGTGGATAAGCTTCGAAGCAGAATTTGGTCAGACCAGGATTGTCCAACAGCTGAACAACATCTCCTAGGATGCCCATCCTATCTAGTGTCTCGCGGCAAAGGAACTTGGTTGGGATCAACGTGTTTGTCAGGAGTTGATCATAGAAGCTTTCGTGAAAGCTCTTCCACCCGTCTCCCTCAGTCATTTCCTTGTATGTTGCTAAATTCCTGACAAGGGCGGGGGCATCCCTATTAGCCACACTATCGACAAAATAGGTCTGTTCTGGTCTCGGGCACGGTAAATAGTAACCAAGTTGACTCTGTCTGTGCACATCGTCGTACTGTCATGACGACTGGAGGTGGATGTGTGAACCATCTACAAAGAAAGAACAGAGACACAACCGAGATAAAGAGTTTGTGACCGAGAAAATTCACAAAATTTTGAAATATTAGGTGTAAAAACGATCAGTAGTTCAAATTCTCATTCAAATAAACAATATCAACATCGAGCAATGCATCAATCAAACCACAACAAATCAAAATCAAGCCTAAAATTTTCAAAATTCCCCTAAAAATTCTCCCTCAACCTAAAGAGCAATCTCTAATCAAAATTTAACAATCCAAACAGCAAGAGGGGGTCGAATCAATGTAAGTATGAGGCATATGTATCAGTTAATCGATAAAAATCAACCAAGAAAACAAGTTCCCCTTTCACCCAATTCAACCTCCAAATCGGATCAAAAATTCAAATTTAGAGGACATACCATTGCTAATCGGAGTTATAAACCACAAAATCAGATAGAGGACGAGATTTTAAGCGGATTACGCTTTTGAATCGTCAAAATCGGATGAAAAATGAGAGAGAAATCGAGTTTTTAGAATTTTTGCAATAGGGTTTTCGCGAAAAGTAAATGTTCTGCGCGTTTAAGAAGACGAACCTGGGTAGGAGATCGATCGATCCCCGAGTTGCTCAATCGATCTATCTCTTGAAAGCATTGCTTGGTCGGGCAGTGGATCGTGCGCAAATCTTCTTATTTTACTCGATCGATCCGCCTTTCTTCATATCGTGCTCTGGATCGTGCGGTAACTATGCTCGATTGATCCTTGATTTTCAGGTCGTGATATGGATCGTGCGTTCTTTGTGCTCGATTAGTTGGGTTCTTCTCATTCGGTCGGGTTGTGCTTCTCCAATCGGGCAACGGATCGTGTGCTACACCTCAATCGATCGATCCATTGCTTTTCAGTCGGGCAACGGATCATGCGCAAGTCTTGATCGGTCGTTGCTCTGTGCTTGGTTGTGCTTTTGATCGTGCGCATCGATCGATTTGTGCCTTCGAGAACTTCCTACTTTTGAACAAAAACATTAAAAACAAAAACGAAATCAAACGAAAAGGAAAAAAACAAAAAACAAATTACCTAATAGTGGGTTGCCTCCCACTCAGCGCTCTTTTACAGTCATTAGCTTGACTCGGACGCCATTCAAATGGCGGAACTGCTTGAGTGAGGTTTGCTCAGTCCTTGGACACTGATCTCCTCAATGATGAACTTTTTTAACTATTCATCTTTCGTGTGTATCATCCTTCCTGATGCATCCAGCAATGCAACAGTTCCATCGCGGCCTATTTCCTTGACCGTGTAAACTCCACGAGCATCAATATCAGGGCTGCCTGCAAAAATCTTTATTTACATGACCATTAACATCGTAGTTGCAGAATTTGTCAAGACGATAAAGGATACAAGTGTCTTAATGTGCAGCCGAGTCCCTCTCGTGTTCACTAAACAACTCATACTGCTCATCACAATCAATATCTTCTTCAGCATCTTGAATCATCCCACATAAACGACTCGAAGAAGCTCGAATGGGGTATGAATAGTCCTTATCAACGTTCTGCAGCACGACTTTTTGACTCAGAAAGTCTAACTTGGCGTCACCGGTGTTGAGGAACGGCCTTCCCAACAAGATATGAACAGCCCCTTCTCTTGTCATCTCTACAACCGTAAAGTCTGCAGGGATCTTGCAATTCCTGACCAGGAGACTGAAGTCAACAAGTCTTCCTTTAGGGACCTTGGAAGATGCGTCTCCAAACGAAACAGAGGAGTGATGTTCCTGCATCAGCTCAATACCAAGTTTCTCCATAGTCTCCAAGGAGATAACATTGACACTAGCTCCAGAATCGCATAAAGCTTCACTGAAAACTAGCTGTCCAACCCGGCATGGTATCGTAAATTCTCCTTGATCTTCTACCTTCTCAAGCTCCTCAAGGTAGGGAGCTTGAGGATCGTGTTTGCTTTCAACCGAACTCCATGCTTCAAACTTCACCATATTGCAAAATTCTCTGAGATTTTTCTCAACTTTCCCAGGTAGGACTCCTTGGGGGCGTCTAATGGCTTCAGCAGTTTAGGCAACTTGTGTGTCCAGCTTCTTGAGGTGCATAGAGACTGACTCAAACTTCCCATTCAGGTCACTGTAGATGTTATCCATCTTAGGATTAAGCTATCTGGTAGTCTTTTGCTGCTCAACAGCGAGCTGCTGAATCAGGGCCTTGATTTCTTCGTTCGACGTCCCTGAAGGTGCTGCTGAAGGTTGTTGCTGCATTGGCGGTTGGTACATAAGGCTTGTACGATCTCTGCCAATTACTCCCTCATGTGTTTTAAGCAAACGGTTTCTAATTGTTCCATCTCTGCCCTGAATTATGGATGAATGGTTTTACCCTTGGGGCAGTGTGGGTGCCGGAAAAGTGACATCTTGTGGGTTCTCAACGTTAGTGCTCCTATAGGAGAGGTAGTTCGGGTTCTGTTCCCTGTTCTGTCAGTTAACATAGTCGACATCCCTCCGATCTTCATAACCAGCCGAAGTATCTTGAACCTGAGCTACTTCTCTACTGTCCTCAACCTGATTCACACTCCTATGACTACCCTGATTCGCTCGGATCAGCATATCTAACTTCTCAGCAATGTCATCGATCCTCTAAATTACTACACAGTTTACCTTCCTAGTCCGATCATATTCCGGACAATGACTACCAGAACTTACAGCTAGGTTATCAATCAGAGTGGAGGCTTCGTCCCTAGTGTTGGTCATGAAATCCTCATTGCTAGCAGCATTCAGAGAATTTTTGTACCCCACTCGATCCCGCTGTAGAAGGTGTTGAGGAGTTGTTCATCCGAGTACCCATGGTGCGGACAGTCTCGCTGGTACTCCTTGAAACGTTCCCACGCTTCATTCAAAGATTCCCCAGATCGTTGCTGAAACGATGAAATCTTGATCCTGAGAGTTGCATTCTTGGACTTCGTGTAGAATCGGTCGAGAAATGTTGCTTGAACTTGAACCCATGTGGTGAGTGATCCTGGAGATAGTGAACGCAACCACCTGGAAGCTCTGTCATAGAGTGAGTGATGGAAGAGCTTACACTTCACATAATTAGCAGGTACACCATTAGAGCTAGTGATCCCGCATATGTCCTCGAAGTTCTCTATGTGGTCCATAGGATTCTCACCTGGAAGTCCATTAAAGACATACTGCTTGACTAACCCAATGAGCTGAGGTTTGATCTAATAATCATTCATCTCACTAGCAGGAGGTCGAATAGCTGAGCGATTTCGGTAGTGAGTGTGCGGGGTGTCCATGTCGCCTATCGCTCTGTGTTGAGCAGGCTCCCGTACTCTCCTAATCTCAGCCAACTCTCTCTGCAACTGTTGTACCATTGTGGCCATGTCCTGCGGATCCTGCGCTTGATTCCCTGGAGGATTCATATTTCTAGCTCTTCGGTTTTCTCTTCCAACTCTCGCAAGCTCCTGATTATCTAAGTTGAATAGGTGTTCTTAACCTTGACTTCTGGTCATACACCTGGAAAAGAACAAAAACAAACAAAAAGGAAAAAACGTAAGTAATAATATAGACTTGAAACTGGGAACAGAAAATCGAAAGGCAACTATTGGTTCCCTGGCAACGGCGCCAAACACTTGATAAAATGAGTTTTAACTCTATATCCTACTGCAAGTGCACAGCAAACGAAATATTATTTAGGGATCGAATCCACAAAGAACCAAGTTACACTCTCAATTTCTATTGAATCGTAAGCTATATCAATCGAATGAAGGAAGTGAATTCTAATAACTTAAATGTGATTGTAATCAAATAATTAAAGTAATCGGATGTCGGGTATTCATTCGGGAGTTAGAATTCTTTTCGGGAAAACTATTCAGGAACTAATCTAATCTTATTCTCGCCTTAAAACATAAATAAAGGTAAACAAACTCTCGTTGAATATATCCCTCGACTAATAAACTTAAGGTCCTAACTCTCGTTGGTTTCAGATTACAGATAAGCTTTGTTTTTAGGTTCAATTATCCACAATCCAACCTAGCATCAACTCTCGTTGGTAGTGAAGGAATTGCTCTTCTAACCTAGTTCTAGTTCTTAACAATCTTCTGGAAAGTTAACAACCTAAAATCATTGACTAGGTGATCAGGCTAATCTATGCATTAGATTCGAGTATTAGAAGGAGAATCATCTACTCATCAATCCTATTTGTTCCCCAACAACGAATTGTAAAACCCTAGAATCCCTAGATCCGATCTAAGATCTACTCAGACATAGAACAATGAATAAAGTAAATCATGATGAACTCAAACCGAAATTGCATAAACAAAGATAAAGAGGATTCAAAAATTCTTCATAACTATGAAGAGATCTTCTTCCTAGCTTACAAACTCTTAGAACTCTGTAAAATTCGTCTCTAATATCCCAAAAGACGGCTCCCAAATAAAAATAGGAAAAGAGTATTTATAGGTCCCAAAACAAGGGTTGAAAATCGCGAAATTAGGTTTCTGCGAAAGGCTAGGATCGATCGAGCATTAGGCGATCGATCGATCTCTTGGATGATGAATCGATCTTCTCATAAACCAAGTCGTTCTTTAGATCATGCGCATAATCCTTTGAGATGACTGATTGATCGATCCTTGGTAGATCGATCGGTCCTTCATTTCATGGAGAATGACGAAAAATGTTTCAAACCTCTCCAAAGTCCACCTTCAAACATGGTTCCAACTCTGAACGTTTTTTACCTGAAATCTTAATAAAACATAGACAAATTTCCCAAATATAATTGTAATAATGATATCAAAACCGACAAAATATGAGCAATATCATTAGTATGATGGCAAGACCACTCTTTAATTGTTGTATAATGTCCCACACATGTCTTCTCGTTTTAGGGTCCATACCCGTTGTCTACAATCCAAAAAAGCATAACTGAGTAAATGAATTAAGAAAAAAAGTTATGTGTATGTAAGCAAATTTTTTAAAAGAGGAAATGTTTGGTTGCAGGACCGGTTCATCTAGAAAACCCAGCTTGGGATCACCAATGAGTGTTATTGCAACACTGATTCTGCGTTTCATTCCACCACTGTAACTTCCTGCTCTAATTTTTGATGCTTCTGTTAGTTTTACATCTGCTAGTAACTTCTCTGCAACCTGTAAAAAGAGAAAGGATGCTTAGGAAAGTCATGATTGGCAAGAGATTCACATCAAATCAAGTAGTTTGTAATATAAATGAGTGAATCGAGTAGATATATCTATATTGGTGACATGTACCGATTTGATTGATGTTGGTGGCAACCCTTTGATGCTAGCAAAGAGGTGAAGGTGCTCTTCACCAAACAAAGCATCCCAAAGAATATCAAACTGTAAAAACACAAAGTAGAAGACAAACCATTTTAAGCATATACATATATATATATATATATATTAGATTAATCTACTTCTAGTCTTAAGGAAAATGGATGAAGAAAGCGACCCTACCTGAGGACAAACTCCTATCATTTTACGAATGTTGGACATGCCAACAGAGCTTCTTATGGAGTCTCCATAATTATTGTTGTTTGATGTTAATTAAATAGATCCTCTTAGACTATTTCTCCAAAAACATACTTTATCCAAACACAAACAAAAAGATGAACAATCTTACTTACCATCTCCAACACTGACTGGATTTATGCCAGTTAAACAACTTATAGCAGTTGTTTTCCCTGCGCCATTGGGTCCCAGAAGGCAAAACAACTGATCTTTGGCGATATTAATCCACAAACCCTGAATACTTACCATGAATTAGCTGAAGAATACATGGAACTGTTGTAAGAAATTAATCTCAGGTGCACGAGGAAAAACTTTTGCAAAGAGTATACCTTTACAACATAAAAAGGGGCTGTCTTTTTGCATTTGCAGCATCTAAGCTTTGTCGTTCCAGGATATGTCTTTGCAAGACCATGTATCTGAACTGCGATGTTACGATCAGCTACTCCATCAAAGGCTTGTTATCTAACTAAAGTCTCCTCTTGAAGCACATCTTCGTCATCTGGTGTAGTATGCTCTTTATGTGGAACGGAACCAATACAGCTACAAATGCTCCCTTATGCAAAGTGTAGAAACATGTTGGCTTGTGTTTTCCAAACACACAAGAGGTTTTACTAGTGCAATAGGAGCGTACCTTCTACTTTGCTGCCTTCTTTGCCAGTCCAATAACTAGGTTTCACAAAGTAGAAGATCGACTTCCTCACACCGGATGCATTGGGAATAATATTGTCAAAGTAGATAGCTAATACAAACCAGAAACAGAATGTCCCCACCATCCATATGTAGATTTTGTTCTGCCAAAAGTTCAGAAACATATATTGGTCAGAGGATGATAGAGACTATTAGATCAAATCCATCTCGACAGGTTGACATACAATTGTAAGAACGCAAGTGGAATCATCCGTTGAACACATTGCTCTTTCACTCAACTAATTCCAGAGTTTCCAGGAGTGGATGTCACGTCAAAAATCAGCTGCAGACCTGCAGAAAATGTGTTCGGTGGAAAGAATGACCATATCACCCGGTACGCAACAGAATGTACGCTTGAATAAGGGAATCCAGTAGATGTTACAATCTGCAGTTCAAACTATAATAACTAAAAGTCCATGCTTTTAAGAACTAATAATTTGAGCTACCATATATGTTAGCAACAGAGAACAAACCTGTGTTACAAATCCAATCAGAAACACAAGGAAGCCCACAGTTGTTGCTGAAGATGATTTGCTAATGAAAGTTGATAGCACAAACGCTAGGCTAATCTAGCAACACAAATAAGATGTAAAAATCTTAAATGATGAAGGTATATCTCAGAAGAAAGCTTATCAGTATCAAGATCACAACTAAGAATGAGGTTGTTTACCATGTTAAACTGAAAAAGCAAAAAAAGTAGGAAGAGAACAAGAAAACTGGTCTTCAAGAAAAATTCAAATTGGAACACCATTCCAAATAGGACCAAGAAGAGTGAGGAAACAAAAGTAAGGATTCCTTCCCATGAGAGCCATGACAACCAATCAGCAGAATCAAAAACACCCATCATTGTCATTCTCTGTATTTGGTCGCTTGAGATCAGCTCCTAGTTCGTTACCACTTTGCAGCATAACTGCATCACATAGTTGGTAGTCATCACGTGATCCGATAGTAGGATTCGGCTTTTGTACCTGAGATATTACATAGTCAAAGTTTTATGGACTTCTTTCTAACTCCACTTACAGCTACGAACTCATCAAGCTTCTCATTTATTCCCACAATCTTCTTTGTTTGAAAACCATTTGCGTCGTCTGCACAGGAAGGCATCTGCAAGGTACCTGAACTAGCAGCTAAATTCTCAATCAGTTTAAGGGCATCGTCGCTTGTATTGGTTGTAAAGTCACCTTTACTTGCAGCATTGAGTAACTTCCTAAAATTCCAGCTTAAACCTATCTCAATTTGCTTATCATTAAACCCATGGTGTGGACAATCTCATCTATACCCCTTAAACATATCCCAATCTTCTCCAAAGGACTCGTCTTCGTGATTCCGAAAATGAGAAATATGGTTCTTCAATTGAGTAGTCTTTTCCTTGGTGAATAAGTGATCTAAGAAAGTATCTCTGATTTCATCCCATGAAGTTAACAAAGCTCTAGGTAAAGTCTGAATCCATTTGAGACATTTTCCTTCTAATGAAAATTTGAAGAGTTTGCACTTCGCATAATCCTTACGGATTCCACGTGGTGATGTGGTACTGCATATTGTCTGATAAGTGCAATCAGTTGTGGACTCATCTCATAGCTAACACCTTCAGGAGGGTTAATCGAGATTGTTGACCGATTCTGATAATAAATATGGGGAGTGTTTATGTCTCAAATTGATCGTTTTGGCAGCTGATTGAGCCTAGAATTTCTTTCTCTTTTAAGCTCCTCAATTTCTTGCCTTAACTGCTCTAGTGTAGCTTCTAAATCCAGACGATCAACTGTGCTCGTTTCTAAATCTCCCATTGGCGATTTGACATGAAAAACAAAACAAATAAAGAAAGGGAAAATGTAAATAAACGATATAGACTTAGAAACTATAAATAGAAAAATTGAAAGGCAACCAATTGGTTCCCCGGAAACGGTGCCAAAAACTTGATACTACGAGTTTTAACCATATATCATATTGCAAGTGCACAACAAATCTATTAGTACTTAGGGGTCGAATTCCTCAGAGAAACAGAGTTACGCTTTCAATTTCTATCAAGTATCAAGCTAGATCAATCGAATAAGAGAATAAAACTAACAACTTAACGGTCTCAATAATAACTAAAAGCAATCAGGCGTCGGGTATTCTTTCGGGAACTATAATTCATTGGCATGGTAACTATTCAGGGAACTATTTTTATCCAATTCTCGACTTGAACATAAATTCAAATAAACCAACTCTCGCTGCGCTTACTACTCTGTAAATCAACCTATAGTATCTATCTCTCGTTGGTTCCAAATTGTAAACAGGCTTTAACGAATGGGTTTAATTATCCACAATCCTTCTTTCTCTCTCTCTCTCGTTGGTTAAGAAGAATTGCTCATCTAAACTAGGTAAAATTCTTATCAAGCTTCTGGAATGCTAACAACCTAGATTCATAGATTAGTTGATCAGGCTAACCTAAGCATTAAATAAAAATTTAGATGATGATATTTGTTCCCTAACATTAGAATTCTATAATCCTAAAATCTCTAAATCTGATTTGAGAAACTACTCAGACATGGAGATAAGAAGAAAAGAAATCATGATAAAGGAAAACATAAACTGCAAATTGATTAACAAAGAGGGTTTAGAAATTCTTCTTAAAGTGTGAAGAGATCTTCTCACTAGGTTACAAATCTAAAAAGGTTGTTGTTCTCTCTCTAAAAATCGTCTCTCCAAAATCGTCTCTCTTTTAAGAAAATAAAATAGTTCAAAAACGGAAAATTAGGTTAACTTCTCACGGGTGTTGATCGATCGATCACTGAATAGTCTTCGATCTCCCAAGTTGCTAGATCGATCATCAAATCGAGCGTTTCTTTGGTTGAGGGTTGTGATCGATCGGTCAAGGTGTTTATCGACTGATCCTTCTTCTTGCATGAAACTCCAGAAAACACTCTAATCTTCTCCAATGAAATCCATCGAGCATGATTCCAATTTTTCACGTTTTTGACCTAAAAATACTCTAAAATGCAAACAAATACTCTAAATATAACTATATTAGTGAGCTCAAAACCGACAAATATGAAGTATAATCAATTATTTATAATATTTATTTATATAATAATCACACAATTATCCTAATATCAAAGGGTATTATCCTAATTATTACTGTTAAATAAACAGTCTTAAATAGTAATAATCACTCCTCTTTTGTTTCTTCCAAATGGTATTATTAGAGCCACAATTTTCAAATCTGCGGCATCTCATTTCTCCTGCTTATATTCCCTTTTCTTTGGCAAGAATCACAATTTGATATGAAAGACTAAGCATCCCAAATAACGGTAGGCCACCAGAAACCTGCTTGAAGTAATTTGGAGACAGTTTTGAAGGTTGCAAAATGACCAGCATATTGTGAAGCATGGCAATGAAACAAGATCCCTGAAATATTGTCTTTGGCTACACATCTCCTATAAATACCGTCAGAGCACTACTAATACAAATAAGGTGCATCCCAAAAATAGTGTCGTGTGTCTCGAAGAAACTTTTTCTTACGGTAACAATAAAACTCAAGAGGGTCAACATCTACAGCAAGGTAATTGGAAATTTCAGCAAACAAAGGAGTGCCCAGAACTCGAGGAGGGTTTGAGGTTGGCATAATGCACTAGGGACAGAACAGATAAGATAAAATTCATGCTTTCATAGAATATGATATGTAGCTTCTTGTCCTTTTTTGTCCCAAAACAGCTCCAACTGAATTATCACTTGCATCACACATGATCTCGAATGGTAACTCCCAGTCTGGAGGTTGAACTATACGTACACTCACTAAAGCTTCTTTCTAAGTCAGAAAAGCTTCTTCACACTCCTTGTTGAAATTAAATTTGACATTCTTGCATAGCAGATGTGTGAGTGGTCGAGTAAATTTTGAGAAGTCTTTAATGAATCTTCTGTAGAAACATGCATGGCCGAGAAAACTGCAGATCTCCTTAACAGTAGTGGGCGATTTCGGACCTGTCATTACCTCAATCTTAGCCTTGTCAACTTCAATCCCCTTTTCGTATATCTTGTGTCCTAGAACAATCTCATCTCTGACCATGAAATGACACTTCTCCTAATTCAGTACTAGGTGCTTGTCTTCACAACGTTTTAGAACTCTGCAAAGAATAGAAAAACAACCAGCAAAAGAAGATCCATAAATAGAAAAGTCATCCATAAAAACTTCCATGATCTCTTCGATCATGTCAGTAAAATCTGATTTGAGAAACTACTCATACATGGACATAAGAAGAAAAGAAATCATGATAAAGGAAAAATAAACTGTAAATTGATTGACAAAGAGGGTTTAGAAATTCTTCTCAAAGTGTGAAAAGATCTTCTCCCTAGGTTACAAATCTAGAAAGGTTGTTGTTCTCTCTCTAAAGATCGTCTCTCTTTTAAGAAAATTAAATAGTTCAAAAACGAAAAATTAGGTTAACTTCTCGCGGGCGTTGATCGATCGATCAAGATGTTGATCGATCGATCACTGAATAGTCTTCGATCTCCCAATTTTCTAGGTCGATCATCAAATCGAGCGTTTCTTTGGTTGAGGGTTGTGATGGATCGGTCAAAGCGTTGATCGACTGATCCTACTTCTCGCACGAAACTCCAAAAAACACTCTAATCTTCTTCAATGCAATCCATCGAGCATGATTCCAATTTTTTACGTTTTTGACCTAAAAATACTCTAAAACGCAAACAAAAACTCTAAAATAATTATATTTGTGAGCTCAAAATCGACAAATATGAGGCATAATCAATTATTCATTATATTTATTTATATGATAATCACACAACTATCCTAATATCAAATCCTAATTATTACTGTTAAATAAAGAGTCTTAAATAGTAATAATCACTCCTCTTTTGTTTCTTCCAAATGGTATTATTAGAGCCACAATTTTCAAATCTGCTTGAGTTCTCTTCTCTCTTTTTATTTGATTTAGGGTTCCGAGTAAGAAATCTCCATCTTCTCTTTCTCTTTCCTTGTTGTACATCTCATGAAACTTTTGGATAATTGTTATTTCTTGTTGCCTTTCGGGTGTTGATTTTATCCGACATTTCTAATGTTCATCAGCTCCGCTGATTTTTCTCAATGTTCAAACTTCTGAAAGTTCTAATCAAATTATTTTCCTTAAACCTCCATATTTTGTAGCATTCCCGGATTTCCAACTATTAAGATTCCCCTTATCGTCATGTACACTCTTTTTGCTACTTGTTCTAATTTTTTCGGGAGAATCGACACTTCTTTCAATTTTTTCCAAGTCTCTTTCGCCAGTCCCCATTCCCCATTCCCCATTCCCCTACAATAATTTCAAACATACCTCTAGTAAAATTCATTTCCAGTGTTTGCTCATTAACTGAGTCTAGCCAATTGCATGCATCTACAATATACCCAACAGATAACAATTCATATAAAATTTCCTCTCTTTTTAGTTAACCGAGAAATTTTAGCTTTCTAGGAGAAAGATACCTTTGAGAAGTGAGGATTTTGCATCATCATCCACAGAGGATCAGAATCTCCGAAAATGAGGATCAAGTCATCCATTTTTACCATAACCCTCTTGAAAGCAAGAAAAACTTGTGTGAATATACCCCTCCCAAGTGAATCGAACTCATGATTTCTTTGACATTTGGTACCATATTAAACCCACTATACTATCATCACTTGTAGAAGAAAATAAAATATTTATCAGAGTTATAACAGTAATAAAAAACACATTTGCTGCAGTTACATAAATGTATATTTATTTGTGCTCAAGAGTAATTTAAATATATGAAATAGTGACACATTAATAGAGAGCCTGATCTATTATGCTATTTTGAATATTATATTGAATCATAATCAAATATTGTGTAAATAATTACTTTAGATTTTTTTTTTTAAATGTAAAAATAAAGGGAAATTGTTTCTTGAGAACCGTACATATTTCGTCTTTGATGAATAGTGTACCAAAAGCGATTTCAAAGAGTGTGGTAAGGGATTCTCGTTTAATTGATTATATTAAGGTAGGTCTGCCGAGATGCATGGGTGGAACATCTAGTACTAGATAATAGGATTTCATAAGAAGTACCTTATTGGTTTGTCAAATTTCTGTTTGCATTGCCAAAGATTGATACATAGCACACACCACTGTCCTTACTTGCCTCTCCCGGTACACGATGCGAATGTTCGTATACCTATGGTCAAGATGATAAAGAGACTACAGAAAGCCTTGTGTCTCTCGGCTATCAGGACCTGTCTCCACATACTTCACCATCTCCAACCTCTCAACCTTCTTCAACTCTAGTTCAAGTCTATTTGCCTCAACAAATTCATGAGTCGTCTGGTCCCTTAAGCTAGTTTCCTAGATGAATTCAAGCTGATTTGGATTTGATAACCTTGAAGCTGTGTTTCGAGAAGACAAAAAGTCAACTATGGGAGGATCGATCAGGCAAGGAACGAAGATCTTGATCTCCAAGTCTAGGTTTTGTGTTTCTATTTGTTGGGCCTTTGTTTTTTTTTGTTACATTTAAGTATTGGTCCTTTTCTATAGTGAATTGCAGCTCTTTTGTAAGGGGTCTTTGGCCCAATCCATTTAAAGCAATGATAATAATTTCTGACAAAAAACAAAAAAATCAAATGTTGTAAGAAATAACGAAGACTTTTTTCCAAAATGTTTGAAATCATAGGGGAAAATGTTTACATTCATATCATGTATGCTAACAATATAGAAACATATAGGATTTATATACATTACATATACATGTGTTTATTCATTGAGTTTTTTCTCTAATCCCGGAAAAACAGACAATGATCACTACTATGTATCCGTAAAGAAAAAATACGAAGCGAAAAGAAAACGATAAAGCTATAGTAGTCTATCTAAACTGTTGACATTTTGGAACTAAATTGATGGGACTTTCGATAAACTGTGACGTGTTAATTAGTAAACATAGAAATGCTTTTAGCTAACTAAATGATAAAATATATTTTAATAAAGTTGTTGATTAACAAAACAAAAACGTTTTCGACGAACTAAATTATAAAGTATATGTTAATAAAGTTGTTAATGGGAAAACTTCGGGCATGTAAAGCATTTCTCATCCTCTTGTGAATATAGCCAGATCATGAGCATGATTTATAACTAAGAAGGTTGGCCAAAAGATGGTTTAGAAAAGTATCAATTTCTTATACATTGTTGTTAATAAATACATAAATAAGAAGTTAAGTGGTCAAGAAAGAGTAATACGATTCTATATTCTCTAGACGATGTTGTGTACGAAAACAAAGCAAGTGGGACTAATTATAGATTCACATAATAAAGGGAAGTGATGTGTTTAATTAGTTAGGTTTAAGAAGGTGAAGTCTCGTGTTATGTTTGTAGAAAATCAACTAGGGATGGATGCAATGTAGGTTAGGTATTGTTTCTACCAGAATGTTTCTGAACTTACCGAAATTTTCTTCTACATAAGTAAACCATTTATATAGGAAGCCACTACAGTATCATCTTCATAAGTTTAATCGGCTTCTTTACTCTTATCTTATTAATTCACAAAACACACACACTAAACAACATGCTAAGTTCTAAGGAACATATTATGGTTTTGGTAATGCTAACATGGTTATTAGTCACTATATCCTCTTCTGAAGCTGACCACTGCTTTGACGCAATCACTAAAGTGGCTGGGTGCAAGGATGCAGTTGCTGGAATATTCAAATGGGACTACAGCCATTTGAAGAGAGCTTGCTGCGAAGCACTGGAAGGTTTGACTGAAGACTGCTGGTTTGTTATCCTACCTCACCAACCATTGGTTCGCACTATAATCAAGGGAATGTGTTTCTTTCCATAGAACCATTGTGTTTTTATATGCTTAAGTTACTGCTTGCTATTATGCTATGATGAGCTAGCAACTAATAAATAAAATGTGTGTTGTAATGCACTTTCTTTTTTCTTCTTCTTTTTATTATCATTTCGTATGATTCATATATGACATGTATGTGTGTGACTTAAATCATATTATTATAAATCAAAACAATTATCTTGTTAATTCTTCTCGCTCTTCTAATTCGTCTCTTCTGCAATCACTCAATGTACTTACCAGACCGTTGTAATATGAATTTTTCTGTCTCTAACTAGGACTTGATCACTTCCGGCTCAGTGGTTACATCATTCTCCCCTAAGTCAACGACATCCAAAATTAAAATAAAAACTTCTAATGGTGTTAGTGGTAATGGACAAGAAAACCCTGAAGACATCCCTGCTTCCAAACCCAATATCGAGCTCTAATCTCCCAAAATAATCAAAGAAAAATAAAAGCTTTCAAGTAAACGTTCTATGAAACAACCATGCATGCTTTGATAAACAGTTGTTAATCACCTACAATTTTTGGATTTTTGGCTAGTCATAGAAACCGTGTTAATCATCTATAATTAACTATAACAGATGCTTATACTGAACTTTAATTCCATATGAAGAACTCATCAATCCCTACGAAACATATAAGATGTAATTTTAACTGCTAAAGTGAAATACTAAACTTACTTGGTTTTCACTTCTATTAAAGAATTAAGAACTTCTTTGTTAAAATTATTTTGAATAATTAGAAGTCATTTATATTACTCTTAGTTAAAGATTATTTGAATTTATTTTGTGTTTTTTTTTCTATGCGATAAGAAATTGTGTGTACGTTTTGGCAAAGACATAATTATTGGTTAAATTTTAAATCGGCATTACATGACATGATTTGTTTTTCAATTGATATAATAGTATATATGATGGTTTTTGAAATGATATTCATTAATATACCAATCATTATCCAGAAGAAAAGATGGTTGACCAAAGCATTCAACAAAGTACAAATAAAACATAACAAATGGAAAACTAATAGGATCAATCCTCTCAATCACGGTTACATGATGTTATGATTTCATAGATCTTTTATTGGCTAAATGACGAAACTTGTTCTTGCTATCTCTTACCAGTGTTTGTAAATTTCTAGGAAGTTATTCTTGGTCATTTCCACTGCTTACCGCGGATGAGTGTGATGGTGGTTATAGTCAACGACCAACGATTTGGATCTGGACAGCGATGGAGTTAGAAACAGTTGGCGAGAATTTCAGGTGAGCTTAGATCTTAAGCTTTAATCGAAGATCTTCTTCTCGGAAGAGGCGCTCCACAATAAGACTAACATGTTGAGGAAAACGTGGACCATGCGGTGGATCTCTTTGGTGACGTTGATGTCGGAAAAGCTCCATGAGTGACACGTGACTGCTACTTTGAGATATAAGTCACAAATTCTAGGGTTTTCTAGAATTGGGCCTCGTCTTCAGCGCATTTAGTTTTCTTTCTTAAATTTGTAGCCCAATGTGATTTCATGTGAACCATAAACAATCAATAAAGTAAGGAACTTGACGACAACAGAAAAATAAAGGTAAATCATAAAGTTAAATTCTTTTTATTTTAATTATTACTTTATTAGAGTTTAGCTATTATTTATTAGATGTATTTGAAGATTATCTCAAATATTCTTCCTGAATTATCTGAAAATAAATATAAAAATATTATGTTATTATAAATCATCTATGTCGTAACCATAAAAACACATAAAACATTGAAAAACTACACAAGAAATCTCACACAAAACAAAAATGGCAAAAAATTAACAGTATGTGTAATGTTACTTGTAATATTAAACGGTGTCCATGAAACACAAGGAACTTTTTCATTATCCCATTACTTGAAAAATTTCCCTAAAGTTTGTAAAGATTTTGACGCATTCGCAACTAAGGATATGTCAGAGTTCATGAGTGGTCTAGAGAGTAAATGTCCTAAAACCACAGATTTTATATTATAACATATAAAAGTATTATGTTATTATAATTTTCTCCTAATAACAAATTTGATATTTTTCAGATTAAAATAGACTAATATAACATGATGTTTAACTTAATGATATTTTATATTATATAGCAGACTATATTTTTATATATTAAGATTTAAAAAAATAAAAATATTATATAAATAAAAAATAATAAGAAAAATGAGTTAAATAATCAAATCAAGAAATAAAAATATATTTTTATTATTATATAAGGTATCTATTAATGTTTCAGTCCCATTATAATCTATTATAAATAGAACGAACTTTGTTGTCGATTCAATATATATTTGTTGACAAAAAGTTATAATAGATATATTTCAGTATTCATGTGTAATGTAACTAAAGAATAGATTTACATTAGTAGAAAAAAAAGAAAATAGAAAAGCAAAAGAAGAAGTCATTAATCCTTTCTAAATATATCCAGAAAAAGGCGAATAGCCATAAACCTTTTTTGTTGATGAGCTTAAATTCATCGAATTTAAGTTTGGTTTAAAAGTTAAATATAGGTTCTAAAAACACTTATATAAATAATCTATAGTAACCATAGAAACACAGAAAACATCGAAAAACTACACAAGAAGATCTCACACAAAACAAAAATGGTAAAAAAATCATTAACAGTATGTGTAATGTTACTTGTGGCATTAAGCGGTGTCCATGAAACACAAGGAACCTTTTCATTACCCAATTACTTGGAAAGTTTCCCTAAAGTTTGTAAAGATTTCGACGCATTCGCAACTAAGGGTATGTCAGAGTTCATGAGTGATCTAGAGAGTAAATGTCCTAAAACTGCAGAGTTCACAGACTTCTTTGCAAATTTGAAGGATTACATGGCATACTTCAGTTCGGCATCACCTGGATCAAAAGACAACATTGCTGAGATGTCAAAAAGTTCTGATGAACTCTTCAGAGCTATGTCTAAAATGGGTGGTAGCGGAGTAACAGTAAGTTTTCATTAATGGTAATGTCTGTCGCAGTACATTTCAAGTATTAAATGTCAATTTTGCTTTTTTTTTGGTGGTATGTAGGCAGATGCATGGAGAGTGGTTGATAGCTTGTTGTCATTGGGAAAGAATTTGGTTGACATGAAGAAGTGTGGATTGAAGGAGCTAACTTTTGAAGATAGAAAAGAATTGATTGGGAATATGGTGACATGGACTCGATCAATCGGTCTATTCGTAAAGACAGCCTCTGAGAAAAAAGGGCAATCTATTGATCTCTCAGTTTATGGAATTGACTATGACCTTTCTTCTTCTTCTTCTTCTAAAAGAACTTTGTCTGAAACACAAGAGACGTTCTCATTACCCATTTACTTGAAGGATTTCCCCAAAATGGGTAAAGACTTTGAGCCTTTTGCATATAAAGGTATGTCAGATTTTTTGGATAGTCTCGAGAGCAAGTGTCCTGCGACAACAGAGTTCAAGGATTTATTTGCAAAGTTAGAGGACTTCATGACATGCTTCAAATCTGCATCACCTGGATCAAAAGAAATGAAGTTCGAGATGGCTTATAAATCTGAGATGCTTTTCAGGGCTGTGTCTGCTTTGGATGGCACTAAAGGCGAAACAGCAGTACGTGTTTATTTGACATTAGTTGTTTGTTATATGGGATATAACATGTGTTATTCCCGGTTTTATACGATAATTATATCATTTTCTTGGCGTATAGGTTGATTATTGGAGGATGTTGGATGGTTTGTTGTCAATGGGAAAGGTTTTGGTTGACATGAAGAAGCACGGTTCAGGGGAGATAACTTTTGAACCAAGGAAAGAATGTTTCGCATCTATGATTAAATGGGCTCGTTCTATCGGTCTATTCGTGAAGACAGTCTCTAAGGAAAAAGGGAAATCTATTGATCTCTCAGCTTTTGGAATTGATTATGTTAGTGGTAATGGACAAGGCAGTCCTGCTTCCAAATCCAAAAACGAGCTCTAACGCTCCATAATTAATCAAAAGAAAAATAAAGCCTTCCAAGGAAATAGCAGTGCGTACACTTGAATTTTTTGATTTTTGGCTAAAAATAAACATTATGATTTTTCTTGCTCTATTACAGTTTTGTGCTTTTGTTGAGAGAGTGAATATAAATAGTAAACATAGCAAATTGAAAGTTTATGTAACTTTTAACTCTCTAAAAACAACATCACAGTCTCTAGCTCATTCAAAGTGGGTCATTCATTGTAATTCCATGTGTGTGATTTTCTGAGTATTTTCCATGACTAATCTTCAAATCCCAGTGTAAGTAAGAAAATAATTCACATGGAGATTTCACTATTCTCATAAAGGGAATATTAGTTTGTATAATCATAATCAATCACAATACCCCGAACGCGTCTCTGTCCATGTCCTAATACTTGTGATGATGGTTCATATATCACCGGAACATTCTCTGGGACCCGCATCTCCGGCGAGTGTCCAGAGATGCACATTAATCCCGACCCATCTTGTTGCCAATACACTTCCACCATTACTCCTCTAGGATTCTGTGTGTTTTCTGTTCCAGGGATACCTATGAATCTTGCTCCCACAAGTATCTGTACATTGAGTTTGTGTTCTTTAACTATAACTTCATGTCTCAAATATGCAAATAAGAGACGTCTACATGTAAAATTGATCATTTTTATGAACGTTGTAGATTTTTACCTCGACTGAGATGCCTGACTTTAACGCTAGAGTGACCATGGTTCCTTCAGCGGTTGCACTTTCTAGTTCTACCTTTCTTGAGATGTTCAGAAACACTTCTTCAAGAGTGGCCAGCCCAAGCTGGATGTTCGAGATTCCAAATTCAGATTATCGATCTTGCAGCTCCTCAAAAAATCCCTAATTCATTCATAAGAATATGATATATAAATGTCACTCATCAGACCAATATGTGATGGGAGCTTTGAATATGGTTACCGCCAAAAGTTTCTCTTTGTCGTGGGGGATAATAAAAGTCATGAAAGCTTTGCTCTCTTCACTTGGCTCAACTCTCAGATGCTGCAAAACATAATGTTGAGGGGTCAAAGACATTAGAGTTTTTACTAATTAATGCGGCTACAAAACTTGAGAGTACATACATACCTCCTTAAAGAACCTTTTCAATGGCTCGGTTGAAGTTCCAGCACCGATATTTTTGTTTTCGAGGAAGCTAACAGTAGTAACAAACCCCGTGCCAAAGCGGGATTTTAATCTGATTGAGGTTCCAATGCAACGCAGCCTGCCTTTAGCCATGATCCCTATTTTGTCTCCTAAAATATCAGCTTCCTCCATAGAATGTGTCGTTAGTATGATGGCACGACCACTCTTTGATTGTTGTATAATGTCCCACACATGTCTTCTCGTTATAGGGTCCATACCCGTTGTCTACAATCCAAAAAAGCATAACTGGGTAAATGAATTAACAAAAAGAAAATTATGTGTATGTAAGCAAATTTTTTAAAAGAGAAAATGTTTGGTTGCAAGACCGGTTCATCTAGAAAAACCAGCTTGGGATCACCAATGAGTGCTATTGCAACACTGAGTCTGTGTTTCATTCCACCACTGTAACTTCCTGCTCTAATTTTCGATGCTTCTGTTAGTTTTACATCTGCTAGTAACTTCTCTGCAACCTGTAAAAAGAGAAAGGATGCTGAGGAAAGTCATGATTGGCAAGAGATTCATATCAAATCAAGTAGTTTGTAATATAAATGAGTGAATCAAGTAGATATATCTATATTGGTGACATGTACCGATTTGATTGATGTTGGTGGCAACCCTTTGATGCTAGCAAAGAGGTGAAGGTGCTCTTCACCAAACAAAGCATCCCAAAGAATATCAAACTGTAAAAACAGAAAGTAGAAGACAAACCATTTTAAGCATATATATATATATATATATATATATTAGATTGTTCTACTTCTAGTCTTACGTAAAAAGGATGAAGAAATCGACCCTACCTGAGGACAAACTCCTATCATTTTACGAATGTTGGACATGCCAACAGAGCTTCTTATGGAGTCTCCATAACTTATTGCTGTTTGATGTTAATTAAATAGATCCTCTTAGACTATTTCTCCAAAAACATACTTTATCCAAACACAAACAAAAAGATGAACAATCTTACTTACCATCTCCAGCACTGACTGGATTTATGCCAGTTAAACAACTTATAGTAGTTGTTTTCCCTGCGCCATTGGGTCCCAGAAGGCAAAACAACTGATCTTTGGCGATATTAATCCACAAACCCTGAATACTTACCATGAATTAGCTGAAGAATACATGGAACTGTTGTAAGACATTAATCTCAGGTGCACGAGGAACAACTTTTGCAAAGAGTATACCTTTACAGCATGAAAAGGGGCTGTCTTTTTGCATTTGCAGCATCCAAGCTTTGTCGTTCCAGGATATGTCTTTGCAAGACCATGTATCTGAACTGCAATGTTACGATCAGCTACTCCATCCAAAGCTTGTTGTCTAACTAAAGTCTCCTCTTGAAGCACATCTTCGTCATCTGGTGTAGTATGCTCTTTATGTGGAACGGAACCAATAGCTACAAATGCTCCCTTCTGCAAAGTGTAGAAACATGTTGGCTTGTGTTTTCCAAACACACAAGAGGTTTCTTAGTGCAATAGGAGTGTACCTTCTATTTTGTTGCCTTCTTTGCCAGTCCAATAACTAGGTTTCACAAAGTAGAAGATCGACTTCCTCACACCGGATGCATTGGGAATAATATTGTCAAAGTAGATAGCTAAAACAAACCAGAAAAAGAATGTCCCCACCATCCATATGTAGATTTTGTTCTGCCAAAAGTTCAGAAACATATATTTGTCAGAGGATGATAGAGACTATTAGATCAAATCCATCTCGACAGGTCGACATACAATTGTAAGAACGCAAGTGGTATCATCCGCTGAACACATTGCTCTTTCACTCCAACTAATTCCAGAGTTTCCAGGAGTGGATGTCACGTCAAAAATCAGCTGCAGACCTGCAGAAAATGTGTTCGGTGGAAAGAATGACCATATCACCCGGTAGGCAACGGAATGTTCGCTTGAATAAGGGAATCCAGTAGATGTTACAATCTGCAGTTCAAACTATAATAACTAAAAGTCCATGCTTTTAAGAACTAATAATTTGAGCTACCATATATGTTAGCAACAGAGAACAAACCTGTGTTACAAATCCAATCAGAAACACAAGGAAGCCCACAGTTGTTGCTGAAGATGATTTGCTAATGAAAGTTGATAGCACAAACGCTAGGCTAATCTAGCAACACAAATAAGATGTAAAAATCTTAAATGATGCAGGTATATCTCAGAAGAAAGCTTATCAGTATCAAGATCACAACTAAGAATGAGGTTGTTTACCATGTTAAACTGAAAAAGCAAAAAAAAAGTAGGAAGAGAACAAGAAAACTGGTCTTTAAGAAAAATTCAAATTGGAACATCATTCCAAAGAGGACCAAGAAGAGTGAGGAAACAAAAGTAAGGATTCCTTCCCATGAGAGCCATGACAACCAATAAGCAGAATCAAAAACACCCATCATTGTCATTCTCTGTATTTGGTCGCTTGAGATCAGCTCCTAGTTCGGTACCACTTTGCAGCATAACTGCATCACATAGTTGGTAGTCATCACGTGATCCGATAGTAGGATTCGGCTTTTGTACCTGAGATATTACATAGTCAAAGTTTTATGGACTTCTTTCTGACTCCACTTACAGCTACGAACTCATCAAGCTTCTCATTTATTCCCACAATCTTCTTTGTTTGAAAACCATTTGCGTCGTCTTCACAGGAAGGCATCTGCAAGGTACCTGAACTAGCAGCTAAATTCTCAATTAGTTTAAAGGCATCGTCGCTTGTATTGGTTGTAAAGTCACCTTTACTTGCAGCATTGGGTAACTTCCTAAAATTCCAGCTTAAACCTATCCCAATCTGCTTATCATTAAACCCATGGTGTGGACAATCTCTTCTATACCCCTTAAACATATCCCAATCTTCTCCAAAGGACTCGTCTTCGTGATTCTAAAAATGAGAAATATGGTTCTTCAATTGAGTAGTCTTTTCCTTGGTGAAGAAGTGATCTAAGAAAGTATCTCTGATTTCATCCCATGAAGTTAACAAAGCTCTAGATAAAGTCTGAATCCATTTGAGACATTTTCCTTCTAATGAAAATTTGAAGAGTTTGCACTTCGCATAATCCTTACGGATTCCACGTGGTGATGTGGTACGGCATATTGTCTGATAAGTGCAATCAGTTGTGGACTCATCTCATAGCTAACACCTTCAGGAGGGTTAATCGAGATTGTTGACCGATTCTGATAATAAATATGGGGAGTGTTTATGTCCCAAATTGATCGTTTTGGCAGCTGATTGAGCCTAGAATTTCTTTCTCTTTTAAGCTCCTCCATTTCTTGCCTTAACTGCTCTAGTGTAGCTTCTAGATCCAGACGATCAATTGTGCTCGTTTCTAAATCTCCCATTGGCGATTTGACCTGAAAAACAAAACAAATAAAGAAAGGGAAAATGTAAATAAACGATATAGACTTAGAAACTATAAATAGAAAAATCGAAAGACAACCAATTGGTTCCCCGGAAACGGTGCCAAAAACTTGATACTACGAGTTTTAACCATATATCATATTGCAAGTGCACAGCAAATCTAGTAGTACTTAGGGGTTGAATTCCTCAGAGAAACAGAGTTACGCTTTCAATTTCTATCAAGCTCTCTCTCTC